>CM045766.1:183727739-183884289 GCA_025200525.1 Camellia lanceoleosa
TTTCTCCTCCATTGTTCTATTTTACAGTTACTCCATTTCGACAACAATTACAAAAAATTTGTTTGTAGCATCCATAGCTATACGTGCTAGTACCCAATTTCTTTAATTTGAATTTGATGAAATAAAGACACTTATCGAGGATTGCTTTATATCATCTCTCTACCACCAACGTGTGATCCAATTCCAAGCCTTTATTCAGATCTGCAAAGCAATAAAAGGAAGAAGCAAAAATGAGAGCGTAAAATGTTTTACCGTTGATCAGAACATTATACAAGGAAACAATAACAGATATATTTTGCTATTGAGAGAGAGAGAGAGTGCAAATGCAAGATTGAAAGCAAAGGCAACCTGCAGGTAGCTATCATTTTATGTATTGATAATAATGCACATCAACTAAATCTAAATTTACCAACAATAGCCTCTTCAAAGTGTTCAAGCTTCTTATGAGCCTCTCTTCTAAGCGAGCTTTCAGATAATTAGGATTTAGTTTCAATGCGTTCATGTAATCCTTTATTGTGTCCTTACATTTTCCCTGAGATAATGTTACACGGAAAAACAAAAATTAAAAACTATCTGAGGTAAAACTATCAAATACCCCAAGAAACCAACTGAACTAGACAAAGAAGGCGTTGATAGTAGAAACTCCAATAGCAACAGATATGGAATTTGATAATTGTTTCCATTTCTTATATCAATAAGAATATAGAAAGAAGAAAAAAAAATCAAGAGGAAAGTTTCACCACGAGATTAGAGGAATGACATAAGCATTCAAAGAAAAGCAACCTTAAATGTAGGTTGTCATTTTTCATACAGTGAATGTTTTTAGGCTAGAAAACCTGTCTTTAGTCGATCCAGAAGTCAAAAAGCCATCAAAAGCTCCCAAGAGTATCAACAATCTCTAAGAACATGCTAATTCTAAATTTCTTAACAAAGCTTAACCCTTTGGCCTTCTAAATTGCTCTTAACTTTATCAACTTCTTCCAAACTAAACCATTTCAAGGAGAAAACCACCATCAAAAGACATCATACCCAATTGAACCAGACTTCAACAATAACAGTCATTGAATACAAGTTCGACAGAGTCTCGGTGAAAGCATTGAAAATTAGTTGTGGAATTACAATAACAAATTGAAGAAACCATAACTCCCAACCTTGTCTAATAATTGTGTGATAGAATAGTATTAATCTATTTTCACCAATTCTTTGGTTAGGTGGTCATGTATTTTCCAGTGCTAGATTTATGCCATCGGTAATCCTAATCTTATTCTTCGATCTCGTCATATTGAGGGAACTAATATTTTTATAGATTCGGCTAATTTACATGTATACTAAACTATTATAGTATTTGAATTTTTTTTCATTAATTCGTTTGTTTGATTTTGTCCCCCGTCCTTCCCCCACTTTTTAATTGTTTTCTTATATTGTGTTCTTTGCTATGTTTCTTTTTCCTTCAAATGAATCCAAAACTCCGTAGTGTATCTCTCCATGGGTCAAAGAATGCAAGATACTTCAAATATTTTTCTATTTATTTTTAGCTATTGGGAAAACGAAGGATTTTATATTTGTTTATTAAATTCAACAAGCTATTTAATAAATTGAAAAAAAGAAATTGGAAATGAAAGACTCTTTCTCACATATCGAATGGGTAATCAATAATTGCCGCTCCTAACATCGTAGTTTTGGCTTCTATAGAATTTTAGTTTCAAAATGCATGCCTTTGCAACTATTATGAGTTGTAGATCACCTTAAATACAATTTTCAGCATTTAAATATTAATTCCATCATTAAATCTTTGACTTCAATACGTAAATTAAATTTCTAGCATTAAGCATTTATTTTCAAAATTTTTGATTAACAGATTTGTGCTTAACTCGTTCAAGTAATGCAACATTGGTTATTACCATACTTCACATATATTTGCACACATTTACATGGAATCAAACTTTTCTCAATACAAATACATGAGCCTTCCTCGAACTGAAGTAGCCCAAGACACAACCAACCATGTTATATTAATTGAGAACATGTTGCAAACTCCACAAATCTATATTCTCAATTTGTTTTCCTATTGTGCTTGACTATGTATGTAATGCAACATTGTGTAAAATGCATCCTAATTTATCGCCATCAATGATTTGGGACATTTACGCCACACGATTCAAAATAATATAACCGCAACATTTGTGACTTAGCCATAATAGTTTAGAATTCTCACTTTGTGGGTAAACATCATAATTTCGTACATCTATAACTAATCTATTTTTATTTCAGATTATATAATATTTTTCATTTTTTTCCTTTTTTAATCATCTAAAATAATTTGTTGGTTGGATAAGTACATTAGGGCAAGGTTTTTTTTTTTTTTTTTTTTTTCCCCCTAGAAAGGTATTATTTTGGAGGAGGGAGTAAACCCGTGACATTGGGATATAATTTTTTTTTTTTTTCTAGACAAATACTAATAGATAATCTATCTTTTTTACCAATAGCGGGGGGTGAAGAAACAATGCTAAGTGCCCTTGGGGAAAGTGAAATATGTTTTATTTTGTTCTAAGCTAGAGAGGAAAAGATTACTATTGTTGTAAATTTTCATCATCTCAACTTCTGAGCCGAAAAGGCAACAACAATGGAAATTATATTGTTGATTAGGATGTTTAGCAATATTCCATCCAAAGACAATAAACCCATAAAAATACAATAATTTTCCTAGTCAAAAACACTAAACAACATCCAAAATTGGCTGTTGGTTTTTTTGTCTTTTTCTTTCAGTGGCATAATGTCAACACATGGTGAGCAAAATATCAAATTGTATCATAATAATGTAAGAACAAAAATACATAGACACCAATACCCGTTGTAATTTTGGAAAAATATGTCCCAATACCTATTGAACTGTCAAGCCACTTTATATGTCATGAACTCTTCTTATTTAAGAAATGAAAACTCATCCCACAATAAGTTTAACCTTATTAGCTCCTTTGATTCAGAAGACAATTATAATTAGGAAGGAAAAAAAAAAAAAAACTTTATGTTCTAGGCAACAATTTAGAGCATGAATTTGATGAATAAACAGAAATCAGAGCAAAGCAAAGCAAAAGAGGAAGAAAAAAAAAAAAACTACAGTGTTCTATTTGTTCTTAACCCTGACATATCCTTCTTCCCTTACTTCAAGTTTGTTCTTACCATCATAAATTTAAAAATTAAAACCAAATAACCAAAACGAAAATATACAAATTCAAGCATTAATTAATAAAAGAAATAGCTCGAAATATAGTGGAAATACAAACTTGTAAAAGATATAGAAGATGATATACTTACCAGGCAACTAAGGAAAATAGTAGAAGAGAGTTCTCATCAAATGGAATTGGCCAAAGTATATTTGCCTATATTGTTGACCTCATTATCTCCTATATCTCAAAGTTCTAGTCCTGAAATGAGAATGCAATGAACAAAGGTAGTGTTTTAATTCACCGGAATGGAATGCTCATTTTATCAAATACTTAGGCCCCGTTTGGAGAGTGGCTAAATTAGCCAATTAGCCAAAAAGTTACATTTTTAGCCAAAAAGCCAACAACCCATACCAAAAAGTCAAAGATTCTCTTTTCTCTCTACTTTTTGCACAACTTTTCGTAATTAGCCAAAAAGTTATCCCAAACATACAAGTTTTTTTTACTTACCTTTTTAGCCAATTAGCTAAAAAGTTACTAAATTAGCCTGTTCCCAAACGAGGCCTTATTCTCATATTTGATTGACTAAAAAATAATGACAAAACCCATAAAAATGAAATTATCATTCACCAATTCAAATAAAGGAATAAAGGAGAACAGAAGTAAATGACTAATTGTATGAGTAGAGTAAAATTAGAATGGCAAGTATCTCTAATTGGTAATTAAAAAAATGCATGGAAAATTATATTAAACACTTAGTCACAAATATTGTCAGGCAGATGGTGTGCGAAATTTATCTATGAAATAATCAATACGAACTCAATATGTAACCATACAATTCTAACATCAAAATCTCCATAAAGGAAGATAAACATATGAAAAAAAAAAAAAGGGCAAATCAGAAGAACATATACCTAATTGTCCATTTTTCAAAGCTGATCTCTAGACACTGTGGATTGGAACACCAAACAGATTAACAGCTTTTAATTAAAGCCATAATCTATGATTTGATAAGTTATAATTTATAATCTGTCTTAACATTTGCACCAAACGGCCAATGATGAAAAGGGTGTATTGATCAAATGAATAACTTATTTTACTTTTTGGTCCTAATAATAATAGCTTTGCAAATGTTAAAAATTGTGACACTATGATGTTTTGGAGGGTTATTACGAAAATAAAAATTTCATGACAAATCTTCAATAATTGGGAATTGTGTGTTTTATATATAATATACAAACGTATACAATAAATGTGAGCGTATATTACATGTGTATGAAGTAATTGGACAAATTATGATAGCTTGAAATAGTTAAATCTGAAAGATTTGTTTTGTTAAGTAAATAAAGATAATTTCAAATAGAGAAAAATTGTGACAAAATTGTTTTGGACCGTACACTTTATATAATAATATAAGGGTTGGTTTGGGAATTGGTTTTTTTAATAATTTTTTTTATCTCTTTTAAAAAATATATAAAAAATAGAAAAAATTAATTAATCTTTTAACTATTTTAGTGACCAAAATATGTAAGCCATTCTTTTTAAAAATATATATATATACATAAGTCACTCTTGATCCATGTAAAAAGTATAATATTATAAATATATAGGCCGAGTCATTCGTGGGCTGGCCTGAACTTAAGAGAGAAAGAAAAACAAAAAATAGTGGGAGCATTCTATTTACACTTAAAAAAATTTGTTAAATACTCTTAATTTTTAAGTATACCTTATTTAATTATTTAAAATTTTATTTTACTCTCATTTTACTTATTATTTTTCTCAAATTACTCTCAAGGTAAATCCAAATAATAAATAATAAACAAACTAAAAAAACTAAATTATTTCAAAAAAATTTCAATACAGAAAATAATTATCAAATACAGAGAAAAAAAAAACTTATAAGTACATAAGTGTACGGGAAAGGAATAAACCTTCTCGTATAATCTTATTGATCAAGTCTGCGCTCCTCCGTACGACGTCACTTTACTCCTTGAAAACACAAACGTGAGCTAACCGGCAGGTGTGTGCCAGATACCTCTCCGATGCCTAAGTTAGAAAAATAGACAAATAGACAAAAAGCTCTGTGTATTCGGGAATCAAAGTTGTGTTACCACTCCCATAGGTTATGTTATGAGCTTTTATAGGTTTTGGTGGCACAATCCCAGTAGGACTTTTACTCCTCCATGTAGAATCCTCTTAGGAATCACATTTATGAAAGATAATGCTTATCCTTCAATACTCCCCTCACTGCTTAAACCAAGTGAGATAGTTCTACCATAGTTGGATGTCAATACGATTGAGATAACATGGCCACGCTAAAACCGCAGACTAGACCGAGCTCCAACTAGCTCGGTTCTTCCTTTCACTGCACGTGTACCTCGGTTGACATATTCTAACTGGGTTGTCTGAAACCGTGCTATCCACAATGAGCTTGGACCGAGCTATCTAACAGCAAGGTCCTAAGCAGAAGCCAACAATACCTTGGCTCAAGATGGTTTGACCGAGCTAATTGTCATCGTGCCGACCGTGGTGACCGAGCTAACTACAAGGTTCTCTGGGACTGGGCTAACTGCAAGGCTCTCTAAGACCGGGCTAACTGCAAGGCTCTCTAGGACCGGGCTAACTATCAAGCCCTTTTACTCGGTCCTTCTCACTGTAGCCCATAGAACAGCCTATTTACCCAGCTCGGCCCAATTTACTTATAAATTACCCTCTCAATTGCCCTTTAATTCCATCTGCGCAGCATGATAGGGATTACCTGTTACCAGCCGAGCTAAAGGCTTTAGCTTTTCAACCGAGCTAAAAATCCTTAGCCTTCCAACCAAGCTAGAAACTCTAGTCTTCCAACTAAGCTAAATTCACACTGGGCTCCATCTGTCCGATCAAAACGTCTCTTCAGTCGCTGTAACTAAATCGCTTCTTATTCCAAGGATACGTGGCACACCCTTATTGGCCCAATGTAACTGTCACGCCGTCCTTGTACCTCACGATATTTGAACAGTCCCGCCCAAAACTTGAGCTTTTTACCAAAACCCTATTTGTTTTGAATCATTTACTCGTACTATTCACCTTCTTCTCACCATTTTCTCTGAGCTTTCACTTTTCTCAAACATAGTGCCTGCAAAACTTGCGTTATTGCTGCCATCGCTCCTTTCTTCAGTTTCTCCATCTTGAGCTGGTAAGTAGTTCGAATCTGTTTCCTTTTTATTTATTTCGCACTGTTTTCGCAATACATACTTTAGCATTCATATGTTTTTCAAAATACATCCCACGTTTGCTTCCATTTTCCTGGGGAAAACCATGTAATAGAACCACCTGTATTTCACGAATAATCTGAGAAACACTGTATTTGATCCAAAATCACACCTCAACCGAACTAGGATACCGTTTGTATTAGGTGCAAGCTTAGCCACATCTAACAACCGAACTAAAACTTCACGCCATACTTATAGTTTCCATAAGTTAGGGACCTTCTGTTTCGTTTAACCGAGCTATCGAACCATACTAGTTTTGCGCAATACCATGCTAAAAAGCCTCAACTACCGACCGAGCTAAAACTTGGGGCTAAACCAGCTCCCTTAGTTCCAACCGAGCTAAGAATGCTGCCCTAAAGGCTCAACCGGGCTAAAGCCCCTTGCTTAAACCGAGCTAAGACTGATAGCATCCCCCATAACCGAGCTAGGACATCATTTATCTTGCCCTTGTTTTTTGTAGCACGGTCCAATGATCAGTGCTTAACACCTTTCTCTGTTACTTTGCAGACTTAGGTTGGCCAGGCACTCCTCTGATTGCTCAACTGAGCTACTAGGCGCCTTTTCTTGACCGAGCTAATCCTTCAGTTAATTTATTGATAATTTAATAATCAATGGGTAAATATAGGTTTTTAGTAACCTCACCAGGGGCCATAGCCGAATTCCGTAAGGACTACCAAATTCCGGATGATGTCCACCTTTCATTAGCCGAACTAGACACCGTCTCCTAGGGAAAATAAGGCTTTGTCCCTTTTAACGTTATTTCTATCATAGAGTGTGGTCTGCGATTCCCTGTACAACCCATTCTTTGTGAATTCCTTAGACAAACCAAACTCTGCCATACCCAACTTTCCACCAATTCTTATCGCATAATAAACGGCATTGTTGAGCTAAACTGTCGAGCTGGACTTAACCTCGGTCTAGCTGAGCTCTTCCATCAATACTCCATAGGATCGGCCGAAGATGGCTGGGTTTATTATTTAAGAATAAGGCACCGGCGTGAAAAAATAATAAAGGATACCCCAGATAAAGACGTGAATGATGATGATTTCTTCTGAGTATCTGGGAATTTTGAGGACCAACAAGCCCAGATCCCTGGCCACAGAATAAATTGGAACAAAGGTGTAACAGCTAGGGTTACCCCGACTTCATTGCATGCTTTTCTTTACTTCAATTTTCACTTCTTGAACCGAACTAACTGTTGTCTTCCTTTATGCAGATTTGAACTTTCTCAAGTCCCAATACAGCTACCGCAACTTGAATGTTCTTCGTGCCGCACTGTGATATCCAAACCGAAGTTGAACCGAGCTACTGAATTTTGAGCCGACCTACTGATATAGTGGTAAACGAAAGACCAAGGTAACTAACTTTTTGTTGGAAACCTCTCCTGAACCGGACCCAACCTTGCCCCAAATCAATTTGATCCCTCTAACCGCTGAGCAAGAGATGGCCAAGAAACGAGCTGGAAGGGCCCTCCTGACTGAAACAAACTAGCTCGAGGTACCACCAGCTGGTCAGACTCAGGAGACCGTGGTGGCCCTTCCATCCCATCAACCCTCATCATCTCGTCCAAACAAGCGTGCTCGAACTTCCACAATCGAGCCACGCCTTGTTGATGAAGAAGATACCATCATTCCGCTAAGCCCTCCACTGAGCCCACAACCGGAGCGCTCTGACCGAGCTAGCTCTTCCAAGTGGGCTCTAAAGATCACTTTTCAGAACCGTGCTATACGGGATACTGATTCAGTGATCGCTGAAAAAGACCACCTAATGGCATTCAATCTGGCCAAGAGAGTTTGCCTTCCAGCCAACATGGAGCACCACGACCATCTCACTGAACTGAAGGCCATTCACTCGGCCACAAAGTCAATGGTGCTGGTAAGTAACCTCCTTTGCTTATCTTTCTAATTTGCACAACTTTTAGCTCGGTTTTACTATAAGGCTCTTTCCATTTTTTTGCAGGCCATGCAGAAGAACCACATCGCTCATAAGCGTGTATTGGAACTTCGCAAAACAACAAGGTAGGCAATGGCAGAGGTAACCGAGAAAACCGCCGAGCTAGAACAGGCCATGAAGCAGATAGCCGAGCTACAAACCGAGAATGGTTGTTTGACCGGTCTTGTTAGCTCGGTTGAAGCAGACAAGCAAAAGGCTACGGCCGTGATAAAAGATAAATATCTGCGCGAGCTGGCCAAGCTTGAAGGAAAAAAGAATGCCGAAATAACAAAGCTTGAGAAGAAGTTGGAGGATACGGAGGACCTCGGTTTCAAAGAAGGCGAAGCCCTATACATCAAGCAGTGTGAAGCTGCGAAAGACCTATTTTTTAAATGCGGGTGGAGGGGGGCTGTGGCGCAGCTCGGTCATGGACCTAAGACCGAGGCCTTCAATCCTCCTCCATATTTCATACCAAGCTCACTGGCAGAGTATGCTGCTACCATTCAGCAACAATTTCTAGAGGAAGAGGATGAAGATGCAGGTCAAGAAGACAACACTCAACCCGGTCTTCAGTCTACCTCTCCAACTCCAGAGGTCTCCATCCCACCTTTGCCAACTGTGTCCGATGCTGTGCTTCCAACCGAGCTTAACCAGAGTGTGGTTGCCACAACCGAGCTACCTCTGGGCGAAGACCGGGTGGTTTTAGATGCTGACTTAGATGACCTGTTTGCTTGACTATGTACTTTTCTTCTTTTTTGCCTTTTGGAAAGAGAGACTGTAACTGGGCTGAAGTCCCCCCTTTTGTACTTTGACTTTGTATGATCAATGAAATCTCTTTTGTTCCAACTGTTATTTCGGTTAACTGCCATGTATGTAACTTTCTAACTGTAATCTGAATGAAGTATAAAATTCTCGAGCCGAGATACCTTATCCTGGTCATAACTTTACAATCTGACTGGCCATACCTGCCAACCTCTTTAGCCTTGATCCTTATATCGGCTAAAGAACAATAAGTGTTGGGTTTTTCCAGCCAACCACTCTTCAGCCTTGATCCTTATATTGGTTGAAGAGTACTAATTGTTGATTTTTCCAGCCAACCACTCTTCAGCCTTGATCCTTATCTTGGCTGAGGAGCACTAAGTGTTGGTATTTCCAGCCAACCACTCTCCAGCCTTAATCTTTATCTCGGTTGAAGAGTACTAAGTGTTGGTTTTTCCAGCCAACCACTCTTCAGTCTTGATCCTTATCTCAACTGAGGAGCACTAAGTGTTGGTTTTTCTAGCCAACTACTCTCCAACCTTGATCTTTATCTCGGTTGAAGAGTACTAAGTGTTGGTTTTTCTAGCCAACCTCTTCAGTCTAGATTCTTATCTCGGCTGAAGAACAGTAAGTGTCGGTTTTTCCAGCCAACCTCTAAGTTGGTTATTTCTGCCAACCTACTTAGAGTGAAGTGTTTGGTTATTCCTGCCAAACGTCCTGCAGCCTGGATCTTTATCCTGGGCTTAGGAGAGGTGTTGGTTATTCCAGCCAACCTCTAAGTTGGTTATTTCTGCCAACCTAGAACGAAATGTTTGGTTATTCCTGCCAAACGTCTTGCAGCCTGGATCCTTATCCTGGCTTAGGAGGGGTGTTGGTTATTCCTGCCAACCTCTACGTTGGTTATTCCTACCAACCTGGAGTAAAGTGTTTGGTTATTCCTACCAAACGTCCTGCAGCCTAGATCCTTATCTTGGGCTTAAGAGGGATGTTGGTTATTCCAGCCAACCTCTACGTTGGTTATTCCTGCCAACCTAAAGTAAAGTGTTTGGTTATTCCGACCAAACGTCCTGCAGTCTAGATCCTTATCCTGGGCTTAGGAGGGATGTTGGTTTTTCCAGCCAACTTCTTCAGTACTGATTCTAATCTTAGCTGAAGAGAGTGCAAAGTTGGTTATTCCGGCCAACTATGCTTTCAGTGCGCCTAATTTACTTAAACAATTTTTTACAAAAGGAAACAACTATACTGAAAAGAAACTACTTGTTTTATTTGAGAAAGAAAAAATTACAAATACTTGAAAGAAAAGCTAAAAATAAAATAGTTTGAGATTGACAATGTTCCATGGCTTGGGAATGGCTTTACTGTCTTTATCTTTCAAGTGGTATGCCCCTTTTCCTGCTATCCAACCACCTTGTAAGGTCATTTCCAATTAGGCCCTAACTTGCCATCTCCGGGTACTAAGGTGTTTCCCATCACTTTGCGCAATACCCAATCTCCGATTTTGAATTGTCTTGGATGTACTGTTTTGTTATACTTTCTAGATAACTCTTGCTGGTACGAGACAATGTGAACCAATGCTCTTTCTCTTTTTTCTTCCGCAAGATCGAGCTCCAATGCTATGGTTTCTCCATTTAAGTCTGGATCAAAATTTTCACTTCTAATTGTGGGGAGGCCAACTTCCAGTGGGATTACTGCTTCCATACCATAGGCCAAGGAAAAGGGTGTTTCGCCAGTAGACCATCGAGGTGTGGTATGGTAAGCCCATAAAACGTGAGGAAGCTCCTCGGCCCACTTGCCCTTTGCTTTCTCTAATCTTTTCTTCAATCCATCCAAGACCACTTTGTTTGATGCTTCTGCTTGTCCATTTGCTTGGGGGTATGCCGATGTAGAGTTGTAGAATTCTATCTTGTATTTTGCATAAAAGCCTCTAAAGATTCTACCATCAAACTGAGTGCCGTTGTTCGATATTAGAGCTTTTGGTATGTCGAACCGAGTGATGATATTCTGCCAGACAAACTTTTTCACATCCTTCTCCTTGATTAATGCCAATGCTTCTGCCTCCACCCACTTTGTGAAGTAGTCTATTGCTGTAAGGAAGAACTTTCTGTTGTTGGGTGCCGTTGGAAGTGGTCCTACTATGTCCAAGCCCCACATTGCAAAGGGCCATGGGCATGTCAATGGTAGGAGTTCTCTGGCTGGCTGATGTATTTGGTGTGCGAACTTCTGACATTTCTCGCACTTCTTGACATACTTCTCTGAATCTGCTTGTATATATGGCCACCAATATCCTTGCGAAATTGCTTTGTAGGCCAATAATCTTCCTCCTTGATGGCTTCCGTATACGCCTTCGTGTATTTCGAACAAGAATGCTTCCATTTTGCTGGGGTAGACACACTTTAGGTAAGGTCTTGTGAAGGATTTCTTGTACAATGCCATTGATAGGAAGAGCCAAAAGCGCTGTGACTTTGCTCTTATTTTGTTGGCCTCTTTCTTTTCTTCCGGTAAGACGCCGTCTTGTAGGAATAGTATAATGGGATCCATCCACGAAGGGCCTAGTTCGGCACAACATACCTCTTCTACTTCGGGTTCTTCAATGATTGGTCTTGGTAGGTAGTCAATCAGCAATGGTTGAGGGATGGAGGTATCTACCATTGAGGCAAAGCCTGCTAGTTCGTCCGCTCTACTGTTTTCTTCCCTGCCAATCTGCTCTATCCGTATTACTTCAAATTTCTTGATCTCTTTTCTGACTAACTCTTGGTACTTAGCCATCCTGTCATCCTTTGTCTCGTAGTCACCTGAAATTTGGTTTACCACCAACTGTGAGTCACTATAAACCATTAACTTGGTGGCCTTCATGTAGGATGCTGATTTTAAACCTGTTAGAAGCGCTTCATATTCTGCTTCGTTGTTTGATGCTGGGAAGCCAAGGTTGACTGCTTGCTCCACCACTAGGCCATCTGGTGAGATAAGGACTATGCCTAGTCCTGCACCGTGCTTGTTGGACGCTTCATCCACGAAGAGCTTCCATATCTCTCCAACAAACAGTTTTCAACAAGTGGAAGGATCAGATGATGCCTTGGGATCAAGAGTGTTGCTGGTGTTTTCTTCAAGATCCATGCTTGCTGTTTGTCCCGCGCTATCTGATTGTACCAAGTCTTTATTTGTTGGTGAGTCTTGGCTTGGTGTAGCATGGTTTGCTTCTTTCTCCCTTACTTTACTCTGGTTTGCCTTAGAGTCTGACTGGGTATCCTGCACCAGGGGTTGCGCTATTCCGGCGTCAACTTCCAACCCTAGTTCGGTTGTATCAGTCAGGTTGACTGGGCAGATACGATGACTTCTAGGGGTGAATTCTGCAACAAAGTCTGCCAAGGCTTGGGCTTTTACCGCGGTTCTGGGTTGGAATTTGATGTCGAACTGTCCCAACTCTACTGCCCACTTTAGGATTCACCCAGAAAAGTTTGCCCTCTCAAACAAGGCTTTTAATGGAAAGGCTGTGAGGACGACTACGGTGTGGGCGTGAAAGTAATGCGACAACTTCCTTGAGGCCATCATCAAGGCTAGGGCCAGTTTTTCCAGTGGTAAGTACCTTGTTTCTGCGCCTAGTAATGTCTTGCTAACATAAAAGATGGGCAGATGTTGGATTCCTTCCGCTCGGACCAACACTACGCTAATTGCGTGCTGTGAAACTACCAGGTACAGAAAGAGTTTTTCTCCAGGTATTGGGGTTACAAGCAGTGGTGGAGAAGACATATATTCTTTCAAGCTTTTTAGAACGCGGTCGCATTCTTCGTCCCACTCGAATTTGGCTTTTAATGCTAGAAAAAATGATCGACATCTATCTAACGACCGACTTATGAATCGGTTGAGTGCAGCTGCCATGCCGATGAGATGCTGCACTTCTTTTACTGAGTTAGGCCTCTCCAGATCTTGAATTGCTTTGATCTGAGAGGGGTCTACCTCAATACCTCGGTTGGTTACTAAGAAGCCCTAGAATTTGCCAGATCCTACACCGAATACACACTTGGATGCATTAAGGCGTAGCTTGTGCTTCTTCAGGATCTGAAACATCTCGTCTAGGTCCCTGAGATGGTTATTCTTATCCTTGCTCTTGACCACCATGTCGTCGATATAGGCTTCCATTGTTCTGCCTAACAATGGTTCGAACATCTTGGTGACCATCCGTTGGAATGCTGCTCCTGCGTTTTTAAGGCCAAAGGGCATGACCTTGTAACAATACAGTCCTCTTGGCGTCGTAAAAGAAGTGACCTCCTAGTCTGGCTCATACATAGCGATCTGATGGTAACCTCTGTACGCATCAAGAAAGCTAAGACGGTTATGTCCTGCCGTCAGATCTACCAGTTAGTCTATCCGTGGTAGAGGAAAGATGTCCTTTGGGCATGCCTTGTTGACTGTTTTGTAGTCCATGCAGACACACCATTTTCCATTCTTCTTTGGCACCACTACTGTATTGGAGATCCATCTGGGGTAGTGCACCTCTTTGATAGCTCCTGCTTTCAATAAGTTTTCTACTTCTTCCGCCACTATCTCGGCGTGGTGGAGTGCTGATCTGCGAGTGCACTGTATAATTGGTCTGGCAGTTGGGTGGATGTTCAATTGGTGACAGATGAAGCTTGGGTCAATGCCCGGCATGTCATACGGCGTCCAGGCAAACACTTCGATGTTAGAGGTCAAGAACTCCATGACCTCTATTCTCTCAGTGCTGGACATAGATGAGCCAAGCAAAAAGAATTTATCCGGGTTCTTTTCATCTATTCTTACCTGTACCAAGTCTTCCACTGCCTTCTGTTCAGCGGCTTTGCCTACATCCGCAAATAATTCATTGCTCTCGGGTTCTTCCACCATCTGAACAAACCCCTTGGCAATGCGGTTGCCATTTACTGTGACGAAGCATTGCTTGGACATAATTTGGTTTCCAAAGACCTCTTCAATTACCCCCACTTCGTTGGGGAATCGCATTACTAGATGGTAGGTTGATGCTACCGCTCTCATAGCATGCAACCATGTCCTTCCCAAAATTATGTTGTAAGTGGAGGGCACTTTCAACACCCAGAATTCCACTTGTCGACTGGCCACTCTAGCATTGAGTTGAACCCAATCAAGGGAGATACAGCAGGTGCCAATTCTTTGTCCTTCAATTTCAGTTGTTTGAAGGTTTCGTAATACATTATTTCGCACAAGCTTCCTTGGTCAATCAAAATCCGTTTGATGTCATAATCCATAACGCGGAGTGTGATGACCAGTGCATCATTGTAAGGGCAATATATCCTTGCCAAGTCTTTGTCTAAGAAGGATATGACATTCGTAGCTTCTGTTCTCTCCTTTTTGATGGTAGGTTGGGCACTTAATACCTCCCTTAAGTGCTCAGCCTTCTTGATCGTTCCCCTGAGCTCAGATACCCGCTCAGGTTCGAATACCCCATGTATCACGTTAATCACCCCTTAAGGTGGAGCGTCGATCGGCATTCCGTCTAGGTGATCGTGGTTCTGGGGGGCTGGCTGCGTCCATCCCTCAATGTACTGGTCCAGATGCCCAGCTGCCACTAACTTTTCCAGATGTTATCTCAATAGCGTGCAATTCTCAGTGCGGTGCCCTTTTTCCTTATGGAAGGTGCACTGGGATCTTTCGTCATAGTCCTTTTGCGCTTCTCCTAACTTAGTTGGCCACCTGACGAAAGGTTCATCACGTATCTCACTAAGAATTCGGTAGATTGGTTTCTTGAATATTGTGGTAATGGCAGTGCGGACTCTCAACCACCTTTTATCTTGGTCCTCTCCGTTGTCCCACCTGCCTCGCCCATTTCTGCTTGGACGTTCTATCGTATTGACTTTTGCCGAAGTCTTTTTATCTGGTATTGCGGTTGTACCAGACTTTGTTTTAGCACGGGCGCCATCTTCTTCTACCCGAATGTGCTGGTGTACCCTCTCTATTAAGGCTTCCATTGTGAGGGAGGGCGTCATGGTAATCGAGTCCTTCAGCCTGTTCCCTATTGGAAGACCTCTTTTGTACTGTGCGATGGCGAGATTTGTGGGGCAATCTCTTGCCAGGTTGAAGGTCTCCCAGCAGCTAATGTTGTATGACCTCAACGTCTCCTTGTCGCCCATGTCAATGGAAAGTAGTTGGTCGATCTCCACTGGCGTCTTGGTGTTTGTTCGGAACCTTGTTACGAACGCCTTTGCCAATTGCGCCCAAGAGGCTATGCTGTCTTCTGGTAGCCTTTCGAACCAGGTTAAACCTAAGTCGCCAAGGCTGGATGGGAATAGGATGCACATTAAAGCTTCGTTCCGTCAGTATACTACCATGACCTGGCAAAAATGGCTTAAGTACGAGTAGAGGTCTGTCTTCCCCTCATATGTGGTAAATTTAAATGAAGAAGCCGAAGGTAGGCGCGTTCTCACCAGGAACGAGCAGAGGTCTGTAGTCTTGCTAAGGCTTTGTTTGTCGGTTCGTAAGCAGGGCGCACTATTGGCATTCCTACCTCGACGCTTCCGTGCGTCCGAGGAGCCAACCGCTGGAGGGCTGAGACTCTGCGCGGGTCACGCGCCCTAGTTACCTCTTTCTGTCGTGCCCTTTCTTCTAGCACAGTTCATAAGTTGGACAATCTAAGCAATTCCGTCTGCCTGGATGATGTCTGGTGCGTCCGCAAGGGCCGATAGGTGCTTCCCTCAGTGTATGACCTCTCAGTTCCCGTTCTCTCAGACCTAGAGTAACGAGTCCTGGCAGTCCTGGATTGAGTATCGCCTGTTTTAAGGCTTCTACTCTCTGCTTGTGACGGTGTGGTTTGCCTACCACGATCCTCCGAGTGGCAAGGGGGCGTGTTGCCTTTGTGCCCCTCTTCTGTTGCCACTCATTTTCATTTAATCTGGCGTTTCATAGCCTCCATGTCCGCCACCATCTTCCTTATTAGTTCATCTTGCTCTTTTACGCGATCCTCCAGAGCTTGAGGGTCGATTCTTCGCCTCTACCTTTCAGGACTTTGTGAGCAAGAGCGATGAGTCATTGTTCCGCCTCCTTGCATCCTCCAGGATTCATCACACGGGGCTCTAAGTCAGCCATGGGAGGGATAGAAGGCAGACCTTCGCGCCTCCCACCTCCCTCTGGGGTTGTCCGTCGACGGCGGACTGCAGCAAATCGTTGTTGTGCGCCATTGCTCCTGATTAGCGAGGGAAACTTGATCAAAAAGTTTTTTTCTTTGTCTGATGTTCCCACAGATGGCGCTAATTGTACGGGAAAGGAATAAACCTTCTCGTATAATCCTGTTGATCAAGTCTGCGCTCCTCCGTACGACGTCACTTTACTCCTTGAAAATACAAATGTGAGCTAGCTGGCACGTGTGTGCCGGATACCTCTCTGATGCCTAAGTCAGAAAAATAAACAAATAGACAAAAAGCTCTGTGTATTTGGGAATCAAAGTTGTGTTACCTATCCCATAGGTTATGTTATGAGCTTTTATAGATTCTGCGTGGCACAATCCCAGTAGGACTCTTACTCTTCCATATAGAGTCATTCTAGGAATCACATTCCTGAAAGATAATGCTTATCCTTCAACACCCCCCTCACTGCTTAAACCAAGTGAGATGGTTCTACCATGGTTGGATGTCAATACGATCGAGATAACATGGCCATGCTAAAGCCGCAGACTAGACCGAGCTCCAACTAGCTCGGTTCTTCCTTTCAGTGTGCGTGTACCTCAGTTGACATATTCCAACTGGGTTGTCTGAAACCGTGTTATCCACAATGAGCTTGGACCGAGCTATCTAATAGCAAGGTCCTAAGCAGAAGCCAACAATACCTCGGCTCAAGATGGTTTGACTGAGCTAACTGTCACCGTGCCGACCATGGTGACCGAGCTAACTACAAGGTTCTCTAGGACCAGGCAAACTGCAAGGCTCTCTAGGACCGGGCTAACTATCAGGCCCTTTTATTCAGTCCTTCTCATTGTAGCCCATAGAACGACCCATTTACCCAGCTCAGCCCAGTTAACAGATTGAATCAAATTATTTCAAAAACTTTTCAATACAGAAAATAATTATCAAATACAAAGAAAAAAAAAAACTTATAAATACATAAGCATTATAAATACAGAAATTATGAAACCCCTTTATGTTTTTCAGTAACTTCACAGTTCATTCATGATAATCAAATCACAATTGTCAATTCATAAAATATCTTAATTTGTTAAGATTTGGGCTGAACACTATTGTAAAGCTTTGGTGAATAGAAACGTGGCCAAAGAATAAAATAATTAAGGAATATGCAAGAAGAAAATAATAGAAAATAATTTTATTTTTTTAAAAAAAAACAAACATGAAGTTCTACAGAAAGAAAAAGTAAAAAAGCAAAAAAGCAAAAATATATATATATATATATATATTAAAAGGTGCCGCAGGATATAGCTTGGTTTTTTTTTTTTGGAAGGACACTAACATGGTCATTGAGTTTAAAGATTATCTCAATTTTTTTTATTATTTATTAAAAGTTGTAATGTTATTTATATGATTGTAAAAATTAAAAGATTTAACATCGTAATGGGATATATAAAAAAATACAAAAATTAATAATTATATTTTGATTTTTATATGAATGCTTACTGCCTCTTTGATGGATTGCTTCAAAAAATTATATTGATTATCACTTTCAGTCATTGTCTGATTATTCAAACTTTCTTCTAGTGTTTAGGGTTTCAAAATAATAAAAAATAATGATATTAATGATAATGGTAAGTTTTGATAGAGTGGATTAGAGTTTTGGAGTGAGAAAGAAGAAAAAGAAGAAGAAGAAGAAGACATAATAATTTTGATCTCTTAGGGAAGAAGATGCAGAGATTTGAATAGAAATAATGGATTAGGGTATATCATGAGAAAAAAAAAATTATTTTAAAATTTAATATGTGTTATTCTTATTATTAAATTCATATTATAATATAATAAAAATTAAAATTTATGAATTTAAATTAGGCGCAATAAAGTATATTTTGGTTCACATAGAATTCCCCAAACCAGTGCCCTCAATCAAAATTTGGGCCTAAGGTAAAAAAAAAAAAATCAAATTTTGGGCCTCCAAATTGATCCGCCACAAAATTGTGAGTAAGGATTTAAGCCTGAGCACTAAGCCCAGTTATTGATCTTGCATTATCGGACTTTCGGCTAGGTAATCAGTTTGAATTGGGGGCCCAATTCAGAAATTAATCTCAAAAAAGTTTTTCTTGATGGATCATAGCCCATAAAAAATTGTCAACTTTGTACTTCTCTCACCCATATGAAAACTTTGGCCAAGTTTGAGAAGACAATAAGTGTACTTTTTAACTTTTTTATGAAATATGGGTTGGATTTGAGTTGGATTTGAAGTGATGTGTTAGAGAGGTGATGTGATTTAAATAAGATGATATGACTTAAATAGAATAGTGATTTTTTGACTTTTTTTTTAAGATGCCAAACTTGACCTTTATCATGAATAAACCATGTACATTGTACGTATCATATAAAAGAATTTCATATTAAAAGTAGTTATATTAATATTTTACTTACGTTTTGTTTGTTTTAGCTGAAAATAGTTTGTGAATTTTTTAACTTTTGGTACAACAAAAAATAAAAGTTGATGAAAATGTTTTTTGTGATCAACAAAAAAAGAAGTTTTTCGGGTGGAAAACTTTTCACTTTTAAAAAGGTAAAAAATATTTTTTAAATTAAAGTCTTACCACCACTACCATACTAATATCGGTGCTATTACAATTATTAGGGCATTAATTATAAAGATTGCAATAAAAAATATATATATATGTTTTGTAAAATGTTTTTTTGAATATTTTCTTCCAAAATAAATGGTGTTAAGCTTGCTAATAAGACATAGACTTTACTACCTAAGTAAGTGTTTGGCAATAGGCTATTATAGCCACTAGGGGTGTCCGCGGTTTGGTTTGGGACGGTTTGCGGTTCGGTTTGGACCTGCCCGCATTTTTGCGGTTTGGAGAAAAGTCAACTCGCAACTGCCCACAATGCAGTTTGCGGTTTGTGCGGATAGGGTTAGCGGATGTGCAGGCGGTTGCGGGCGGTTTGCGGATTGAACTTGTTTTTCAAAAATTTATTTTTTTCAATTTTACAAATTTAATTCAAAAAATTAAATTAAATACAGATTCAATTTCACAGATTCAAGTTAACAGATTGAATCAAATTAAATCAAAAATTAATTCCAAAAAACAGATTTACTTTTAATAACAGATTGAATTTCAAAAAAAAAAACATCTGAATTCCCAAATTGAATTCAGATTGAATAACAGAAAACTTTTAATTCAAAACCATAGATTGAATACTATTTTAATAACAGATTCCCAAAAAACTTTTTATAACAGATTGAATACTATTTTAATTTTAATAACAGATTCATAATAGATTGAATTCAATACAAATTCATCACAGATTTAATTCAATCCAAACTTGCAATCCGCCCGCAATTCAAAAATTAGATAAAATTCAAACCGTACCCTACCCTAATGTGTTTGCGAAACCACCTATACGTGCGCGGTTCGAATCGGGTTTGTCGATTTGGGCGGTTCGGATAATCCTACGCCCAGCCCTAATAGCCACACAAAAAAATCATTAAAAAAGTCAAATAGTCATACAAACAAAATTAAAGATTTATTTCAATTTTTGTTATTTTTTACATATTTTTTAGTAAAAAGTTGAAAAGTCATTTTCAAATACTTTGAACCATGGACCCGTCAATTGTGAAGCCCTAATGGGGAGCCCAAATTCTCCATTTTAGTATAGAGTTTTTAAAATTTTAATAAAATATCCTGATAATATATAACAGTAGGCTTCTTTTAAATTATGTAGTTATACACCCTCATGCACGCTAAGCAACGTCATCTTTACCGACGTTTGCGGTGATTACATCCTCAACGTGCATTCACCATCACCACTAATCCATATCACTTAGAATTAATATACCCATTAATTAATTACCACTAATATATATTATATATATTAATTAACTTGGAAGGAATATATTAAACTCAGCTGCTTGACTCGTGTTTTACGTGTCATTATTAATCTTCATTAGAGTAGTAGTCAAGGGCACTAGGCTGGTAATCCCTAATTGTCATTTGTTTAATGATTTCTAGAACACGCTTGTAATACAATATTAATGTCGGTCAGTCACCCTATAGTTCCACCATTAACTCAAAAATGAAAATCTTCTTCTTCTTCTTTTTGTTTATTTGTTGCTCTCATTGTTCGTGTTGAATCGCCCACTAAGCCGTGACAATGTTGAGAATTATTTGTCGGTAGTATTGGCCTTTCGATTTCGATTAGAGGTGGCTCTTGTTATGTAGGTCTGACTCGTTGCGTTGACTTTGGCTGATTACAATGAGAGATCGTCGTTAAGCAAATTGGGTTAGACAAAAAGAAATGAGGAACTAATGTGTGGTTTTCTTTATTCAATTATTTAGTCCAGCTTAGAAGTGCTTTGAGGTTAAAGATTTTAGAAAACAGAAGGATCAAATGATGGTGCGTAAGGTATGGTTCGAGCGGGTTGATAATAAAATTATAAATTGAACGATTGGTCGATTAATAAATTGCAGTTTAAGCAGTTTTGGACGGATTAGATGATTGAAGGGTATTTTAACCAATTATCAAGCATTTGCATAATACATATAGCATTAATTTATATAATATTTTTCATACATATAACACAAGCTAATTTTATATAATATTTCTCATATATATAATTACTAATTTATAATACATTTCACATATTAAATCTTTTTCACACTTATTTTTTCATTGATATTTTATTATAAGTTAAAAAACATAGGGTAAATTACATTGACACCCCCTAAAATTTATGTTTATTACAGTTCCCCCCTCATATTTAAGAAATTACACTGAACCCCCTGTTAATTTAATTTAATTTTATGTATGATGATCATTACGGTGAGGGGGGGAATTATTATGAAACTTTAAACCTCAGGGGGCAATCTGTAATGAAACTTTAAATCTCAGGGAAGGGGATGTAATTTTCAAAAGGTGAAGGGGGAAACTGTAATAATCATAAACCTCAGGGGGTGTCAATGTAATTTACCCTAAAACATATATGTATTAATTATATTGGAGTGGAGCAATGTAAAAAGCAGATTGCAAATTTTAAAATTTAAATTGCGGTTAGCGGATTAATACGGATTAGTGAGGTTTTAGCGAATTGAGCCGTATTTTGCACAATCCTAAATGAATCAGCATGCACATTAAGTGACCCATTGACTGTTGGTATTTTTCCATAATAATATAAGAAATTTATATAAAATAAATTAAATAGAAATAACAAAATAATTTTTTTATTAAAGGATGAAATACAGAATAAATGACACAACTAAATACAGAAATAAATTAGATTACATTACTAAAAGAACAAATTATTAACATTGATAACTAAAGATTAGAACTCGTTGAATTAAACTAAATTTTGAAAAATTAAAGAACAAATAATAAGAAAAGAAGCAAACCGAAACCTGTGTGATATCACAGTTTTCTTAAAACAAATTCACCGCCTTTCGATGGGTGCTAAAGGTATGCCAACGTCTGTCTCCCAAGATACAATGATCAAAACCAGCTAATGTAGAAGTACCTTCTGAATAGTTTCGGCGAATTTGACAATGGTTGCATTTTCTCTAACAAGAACCAAAGAAGAGGTTAAAAAAAGAAGATAGAACCAAAAAAAAAAAAAAAAAATTGGTGTAAAAAATCATCTCAAACTTTTTATTTCAAAATATCATCTCATTTTCTATCACAAAACCTTTCTAAAAAACAACATGCTAAGTTGGAGGAAAAAAGCCTCTATACTAGTAGGGGAGAGCCTTGACCATGAAGGCTAATATCAATGGAGTCATCTAATGTCATCAACTCTTGGCATTAGGGCTATAGTTACAAAGGTTCAAAACTTCAAAACCATTATATAAATCATAATATGTATATAATGCATAAATTTTGATAATTAAACAAGATGAGTTGCGAAATGGATATGAGTGTTGGGTCACAACCTGATCCAAGCCCAATCTTAAACACATGCACAAACTAAGCCCAGCATAGCTCAGCCCAAAGCTTAAGACTAGGTCTAAGTCCAAATCTAAAACCAAACCCAACACATGCACAAGTACAAACCTAGGCCCAATCCAAACCAAGAGTAAGTCCAAATCTAAACCCAACTTTATTATGCCCATTTTATGAGACAATTCTCATTCACAACTCAATTGTTTCGGTTCATTATTTTTGTATTGCAATCTTCTCACTTAAAAGAATATAAAACCCCTTAGACCCACCCCAACTGATAGTTGAGTTCCACTTTAATTTTGAATTACAGTTGCCGAAAACTATTATTTTCATGAATAAAATTGGCCGAATAAAGAAAAACGGACAACGCTTATGTAGCTCGCCTTTTTTGCGCCCCCCTTTCGGAAGGTCGAAATATAAGCCCTATAGTTCGGACTCCCGCGGTTTTGAATCTAATCTCACAAGTACAATGTGAAATTGATAAACACCAAAGAGTCTAAATTCGACAAATCTTTTGGAAAATCGATTTTGAATCAAATTATCAAAAATGGACTGTTTTGTCAGATATAAAGTCGCCACCTAAATATTTTATTTTGAAAAAATTTAGAAAACTCATGACTCGTGCCAAAGGCCACATGTCCGTCATCACCAAGATTGTCTCGGCTGGAAAACTTAGGTACAAGAGGGGAAAATCATAAATACATTTGAGCATCCCTACTCGCCCGATCAAAAATCGACCTCTACTAATTATGATATGATTTTTATCAACATTATATGCTATTGTTTTGATTTATTAGACTAGCATTACTATGTGACACCCACACACACAAGTATAGACCAACTTTGCAAGAATTGGAACACTTCAAGTCACAGTACAGCTCAACGCAAAGCTTAAGACTAGGTCCAAATTCAAGTCTAAGTCTAAGATCAAACTTAGCACATGCACAAGTATAAGTCTATAGGCCCAGTCCAAACCAAACCAAGAGTAAGGCTTTGTTTGTCATAACTTAAAAAAGTTAAAAAATCAAAAAATCACTATCTTATTTAAATCATATCACCTTGTTTAAGTCACATCACCTCTCTATCACATCACTTCAAACCCAATTCATATCCAATCTATATTTTATAAACAGTCAAAAAGTGTACTTATTTAGATCATTCCAAACCATCCCTAAGTCCAAATCTAAACCTAATTTTATTGGTGTCTACTTTATGAGACAATTCTCATTTATAACACAATGATTTCGACTCATTATTTTTGTATTGCAATTTTCTCACTTAAGAGAATACAAAACCATTTAGACCCACCTCAACCAGTAGTTGGGTCCCACTTTGATTTCAAATTAAATTGTCCAAAAACCATTCAGTGTGTTTGGTTTTAGTTTTCTAAATTCAGTTTTCTGAAAATTACGTTTTTTGTTTTTTGTTTTTCGTATTTTTTTAATGAATATTTTTTAAATTTTGAGTAATTTTTTTTCTTTTACTTTTTTAGATGCATCTTACTTAGATGAATCTAAATAGTAAAATATTTGTAAAAAATATTTTAAAAAATTAATAAATACACAAAAATATGAAAAATGTATTGATTTTTTTGTATTTTTGGTATTTAGTGAATTTTTTAAAGATTTTTTTCACAAACATTATACTTTTTAAGTGTATTTATGTTAGGTGTGTCTAAAAATTAAAAAAAAAAATTTGCTTAAAATATTAAAAAATTTATTGAAAATAAAAAAATACAAAAAAATAAAAACGTTCAATTTTCTGAAAAGTGTTTGCTAAAAACTAAAAATAAACAAGCTGATTATTATCCAACATTGATTACATATTTCTCTCTTTCTCTCTCTCTCTCTCTTAAAGAAAATAAAAAATAAAAATTCAAATGTGCCTATTGTCAATAAAATTACATTAGATGAAGCTAGGCTGCATTCTATTCTCTCTCTCTTTTAAAGAAAATAAAAAATAAAAATTCAAATGTGCCTATTGTCAATAAAATTACATTAGATGAAGCTAGGCTGCATTCTATTCTCTCTCTCTTTTAAAGAAAACAAAAAATAAAAATTCAAATGTGCCTATTGTCAATAAAATTACATTAGATGAAGCTAGGCTGCATTCTATAGAGAAGTTCATAATGAATTTTAGTTTTTAATTGCCACAATGTTTGATTCTTGCTTGTTTAACCATGACACTTGACTTTATTCTAGCAAATGACATACCCTAATTAGACTATTTAGCTGATCTATGTACACAAAATTAAACAGTAAAGAAAGACATAGTGGGACACATTAAAATTATTTTCATTCACTCATTGGCTGACTTAAAAAAAGAAAAAGAAAATAGAGATGGATGTTAACGTGTAGATGTGTAGACTCTTTTTTTTTTTTTTTTATTTAATAATTTAATTCTGTGTAAATAGAATTTTATTAAAAGTTACAAGTCAAGATCACTTGTAGACAACGTTATTCATGCTAATCTGTTTACAAATTTTAGTTATCAAAGATAAAATAAAAATACAAAAAAATTCATTCAATCCTACTGTCAAACTTCACTGGAATGAAGATGAAATAAAATAGGGTAAATTACAAATACACTTTTTGAGATTTATTTAAATTATAAATTATTTTTTGTGGTTCTAAAAATTATATTATGCCCTTTAAGGTTTTTAATTTTATAACAAATAGGCCATTTTATTAATAAATCATCAAATTAATTAATAATTTTTAAAAATGTTAAAATTTTGTTTCAATTAATAATTCAGATAATTTTATTATTATATAGGTGAATAATTAGAAATTTCATTTTTTTAATTAATTCTATTAAATAAAAAATTCTGACAGGGAGATATTTGTAATTTTTCAAATCACAAAAAACAATTCGTTTTTTAAGTAAATCTCAGAAGGTATATTTGTGATTTACCCAATAAAATATGGTTCACTAATAAAATGAAAAGGGAGCTTGCCTCGATGCGAGATAAGATGGGCGGTGTTGTTCATTTCTATAGAGCCCATTACGAGTCTGTTTTGATTATTTGAACCGTTTAATGTGTAGAAATCGTCGAGTATTATATGTTTGTAAAAAATCAAGTTGATCGGATATCGATAACTATGCAATCAAGTCAGTTTTGTATAAAAAAAAAGTACGGTGAACAAATTAACGGTTGACAAAAAACTGATCTGATGAGATAGCTATCGATATCCGATTAAGGTGATGTTTTACAGGCATATAGTACTCGACGAATTCTACACATTAAATGATTTAGATTATCAAAATAGGACCTATGGTAAGCCCTCACAGATAGAACAATACTGTCCAGTCCGATTTCGAACTGGCGGCAATCTCTTTCCAATGAAAATATAATATAAATAAGGAAAATGCCTAAGAGCTCTAATTAGAGCTCACAAAGGACAGCTCTAATGAGCTGTCAGCCATTAAAAAAAAAAAAAAAAAAAAACAGCGAAGTAATGACAAAAAAGAGAACAAAAAAAGACAAAATAATACTATTTTAGTGCTCTGCTTTTTTTTTTTTTTTTGGTTCACCACCCGGTATCCGACCCTTAGGCCGACTAATCCGGATTCGAGGAGTAGTTTTGGATGGTTAGACTCAAATCCCCTCCCAATTGGCGATGCGGGGAATCGAACCGTGGTCCTTCCTACCAAGTCAAGCTCCAATCGCCACTTGACCACCAACCAATTGGTAGTGCTCTGCTTTTAGAGCTCCGGAACATCACCGTATAAATAATAAAGTTGTCTTGCTCATGGAAGAAAGGTGGGCCACACCCAGTGAGTGCTATGTTAAAAATATAATATAAATAATAAAATTGTTACTCTTTAATAGCTTAAACAATTTAGATAAGTTAGGGGTGAACAATTTAATAATCATTCATTGAGAAGTTATAAAATGACTATTCCGTTTCTTTGGATTAAAACACTATTTAAGCACATCAAATACTAGCCTATCACCCGTGTTATGTACGGAATAATTATAAATATTTATATTTGTTTTAGATTTTTTTTAATATATAAATTATGTTTTTTAAGATTTTTTTATAAAAATAATTTAACAATCTTATCACTAACCATAGTGTATGGGAGAAGTTGAAAAGGGTACTGCAGTAACTATATATGGATTGTATCTATAATTATTTGTATGATGGGATTTTAAATGCTGATTAGGGAATTTTGACCAAATTAATAAATGCAGGCATGCAGAAAGACATGTGGATTGAAAAAAAATTAATAAATGCTGATCAGGGGATTTTGACCAAATCAATAAATCCTAAGATTTTTTTTAAATAAAAAATAAAAAATTTAGAAAATTCAGTTTGGGATATTGAAACTCTTATAGGCCTTGGAGGTTAAAAATTCCATTTTACTCAATATATAGTATAGATAATAGGACATTACATGACTCATCTCACAAATTAAAATACCATAGTTATCTACGATCTCCCAATCTCATAAAATAATAGACCTCACCATCTTCACCGATCATAATCTATTTGGGCCACCACCAAACTATGCTCATAGAATAAGTTCTCATCCACAAGTATTAATCTAGTTCTTAGGGTTGATTAAGAAGTTATCAACATATGGATAAGCATGACGTGAAAACATATGATTTTACTAATAGTGGAATACTATCATTCGCCTTCTCATTGTTTCTTACGGGTTGGAAAATCATTCTATACATATAGAGTAGTGATCAACAATTTTAAAGAGATGAGAACAAAAATACTTTTAAGACTTTTTGGTTGATAGAGGCTTTGAAAAGACCTAAAAGTTGCACTATTAATTGTAACCTAATGAGCATTCTTAGGTTTCTTACGGGTTGGGAAAACATTCTATACATATGTAGGAATGATCAACAATTTGAAAGAGATTAGAACAAACACTTTGTGTCATCAAACTTGTGGTGGAGAGGCTTTGAAAAACCTAAAATTGCACTATTGTAACCTCGCTTTCAATACAAAGCTTCACGCAAGTGATAAGCGATAAAAAAATAATAATAATGATAAATAAAAACACATAAATGTATAACAAAATTGGATAAAAAAAAATGTACATGAATTGATAAGATTTTATAGATGTGAATCCTACTAATAAATTTATAAAAATCTTCTTGGTTCATATAACACTACAACATTAAAAATATTTTAGGGATTAAATTTTTGTCTCAAAAATTAAAAATTTTGTTGAAAAATATATTATGAGGCCAATTTCAGTTATCATGTGAGTCGATACGAAAAGACGGCTCAAAAAATTTAATAAAGCTATCTTCAATAACAAAATTTTAAAAATATTTTTAATAAATCAACTTTTAAAGACAAAACAAATTGGTGCCAAAAAAAATTATTTTTTGAAATAAAAATTTTGATTCCAAAAGAATAACGAATTCATTACTAAATATACAATTCCGTTGATAATGAAGATATTTAGGGTCTAAATCTTAATTTATTATAATGTAATTTTGTATCCGATTTTTTGGGGATCAATTTAAGCTGTAGTATTCATAGGCAAACTGAAAAAGGAAATGAAAGCGAGCAAACATGTTGTATCAATCAACTTAAAAGTTTTGTTCAAAAAAAAAAAAAAAACTAATCAACTTAAAAGTGTACTTGATGGTGATACCATGTGTCATATGGCATTTACCATTTGGGTCTGAGTTCATGTATGGGGGGAAATTATCGTATGCTATGCAATAATACTCCATCAGCCCCAGGAATCAGTATTTTCAAAAATTATAAATGTTGTTTATTTCTAAAGATAATTATAATGTAAGCAAATAGTTACAATTATCAAATTAATATAATTTTTAATTTTTCATACAAAATTTTAGTAAATAAACAATTTAAATTATTGGTGTCCCAAACAAATCAAATTGTACTGTTCAGTCTTATACCACATCTAAATATAAAACCTTTATTTATTTATTTATTTTTTATCAAAATAGTAATATATAAATAAAAAATACTTATAAAATTATGTGATAGAGCTGTAAATTTATCACTTTAAAGAAAAAAAATTCCACCAACATATTTCTTAATCTTAACATTAAAAATTCATTGTTACATCATTTTGGTGAATAATATAAAAATTCTACAAGATTATATCAATTTTCTCTTCTTCTGACAAATGATTTATTTATAGCTTTAACAGCTATATTAAAATGAATAGGTCTAAAAATAGAAAAATATTCCATATTTCATGTGAAAATACCACAATAAATAGCTCAAATCTAATGAGGCATTGCTACGTGACTGCCTATTGTGCCAATAAATCATTGCTTCAAAAAATGCATTCCTAATAACACTCTAAATCACACTCTATATTAAAATGTCAAAAAAACTTGAATTAGAATTTAGAATGTGATTTAAAATGAGTCCTAGGCTTTCGTCTTTTGAATTTAAATTTCTTTTTATCTTAACCAAAAAAAAAAAAATACGCGCGTTAAAGAAAATTACATATTGTGGAGATATATTTTCTGAGTACCAACACGTGGTAAGGTGACGCCGACGTGTCAGTCGAGGTGCCACGTGTCCTGGTCGTGACGCCGAGGTGATCTTGGCAAGGCCGAGGTTATCTCCGAAGATATCGGAATCCGAGATAAGTAGATAAGGGACAAGAGTCCTAGAATCAAAAGGGAACTCAACTTGGATGAGGGACAAGAGTCCTAGAATGAGAGAAGACTTCAGTTTGTATTAAGATAAGACTCTTAGAGAGTTTATCCTAATCTTACTGTGAGTCCAAAATTAGCAGTAATCCTGAGTCCATAGAAATTAGGCTTCTATTGGGACTAGGTTTATGTTGGCTATAAAAGAGAGGCACCCCCATGGGTCTAAGGTATACTTTTTATGTTCAAGCTAATGAGTTTAGAACTATTGATCATCTTTGAGAGATATTGAGTATTGACTTGATCGTCGGAGTACTCCCGGGTGGCAAACCACCATCGGAGTCTTCTCTTTCTGTTACAAGTTAGCTAAAAGCCATCTATTCTGCCGGTGCTCTCCAGTTGATTACTAAGCGGACAGTGTGATCAAAAAATCACTCACACAATTTGGCGCCGTCTATGGGGAAAAAAGAAGAATAAATGGCCAATGAAAGAAAGAAGAATAGATGGCCAATGACGGACAGAAGGATCAAACTGGAGACAACGCTCTTGCTGGGAATGGGAGACCTATCAACCTCGACGTTGAAGGGGACAACCGCAACACAGAAACTCGTGACCAGAGTCACGGAGTGAAAGACGCCGGTCAGGAAGGTGACACACCAAAGACAACAGATCGAAGATGACTTCTAGGTATGGAAGGATAGATACCTGCGGAGGAACGAAGACTCTTCCAGAAGGGATGCAAAGACAGGGGGCATAAGCGCTCCCAAGGAGATAACTTTCAAGTATAGAAGAACTCATCTTGAGTGAGCAGATCCCGAATTCCAGATCCTAGATCCCGGATCCGAGAAGACATGATCTCAGCCTAGACAAGTAGGCCTGAGAAGACGAGAGCTCAGCCTAAATGAGCAGATCCTAGATTCCAGATCCCGGATCCTAGAAGACATGATCTCGGCCTAGATGAGTAGGTCCGAGAAGAGAAGAGCTCAACCTGAGTGAGCAGATCCAAGATTCTAGCAAACAAGATCTCGGCACTTAAGTCCGAAAAGAGAAGAGCTCAGTGAGCAAATCTCAGATCTCAGAAGATAAAAAAGAAAACACACAAGGTTGGACTGTAGTTAGCCAGGTTAAAGACCTTTTATAAGGTTCGCCAAGGAGTATGTGGAAGCCATGCAGGGGGCAGAGAGAAGAAGAATATGTTTACCACTTGTTGAAATTTGTAGCAATTTACAAGTTGGTTAAACCGATATGATGTTTACCACTTGTTGAAATTTGTAGGAATTTACAAGTTGGTTAAACCGATATGATGTTTACTACTTGTTGAAATTTGTAGCAATTTACAAGTTGGTTAAACCGAGATGATGTTTAACACTTGTTGAAATTCTGTGTGAATTTACAAGTTGAAGTTAAACTGAGATGATGTTTAATACTTGTTGAAATTCTGTGTGAATTTACAAGTTGAAGTTAAAGCGATGTGATATTTAACACTTGTTGAAATTCTGTGTGAATTTACAAGTTGAAGTTAAACCGATGTGATATTTAACACTTGTTGAAATTCTGTGTGAATTTACAAGTTGAAGTTAAATCGAGGCCGTATCGGAAGAAGATTGGTTTAAACACTTGTTGAAATTCTGTGTGAATTTACAAGTTATAGTTAAAACTGAGGTTATGATAAAGGAAGATGGTTTAACACTTGTTGAAATTTTGAGAAAAATTTACAAGCTGAAGTTAAGCCGAGGTTATGATAAAAGATAATGGTTAAATACTTGTTGAAAATTTTGAGAAAAATTTACAAGTTAAAGTCAAGCTCAAGCAATATCTGCGTACTTGTCGAGACTACCAAGTTGTCAAAACTTGAAATATGGAAAACTGAAGTCTTGATAGAAGACATTGAGAGAGTGACAAGTCCTAAGCAACACTTGTGAAAATATTTGTTACAATATTTTCAAGTGTTAGGACAAGGCCGAGATGAGCAAGATTAGAAGTTGTACCAGAGGTATTTTACCCGAAGAGATTGCACAGTCAAGGTGCACTTTGAAGACATGCAAATTATTCTAAGTATAGAATCATACAAGAGCAAAAAAAAGAAGACATACATTTAAAGAAGAAATCAGAGAAATGCATTTAAAGAAGAAAGAAGGCACTTCGGCTTGAATATTGAAAAATAAATCATTCAGACTACAAAAATGGCACGTCAGCCGGATTAAAAGTATACAAAGACGGACAAAGTACAAGGTACAAGGTACAAGGAGTAAAAGAAGGAAACAAAACTACTCGTCATCAATGGCAGGATATAGAAGACAGTTGGGAAGACTTATTAGCAGCCTTCTCGGCCTCGAGCTCAGCATTGATCTCCCGAAGAGTTTGATCAAAGCTCTTCTCGGCGATTGGCACCTCGGAGTTTGAAGGCAAGGATTGAAAGCAAGAATCGGGAAAAAGAAACAGAAACAAGAATGTAATTCGTAATCAAGAATAGTGATGAAGCTATCAGGAAATCAAGATAAAAAGATTGCGCAGGTGTGTCAAGCCAAGAACAGTGGAAGAAATCAACAGATGTGTGAACAGTGTGTATTCAAGAAGATGATTTAGAAACAACGGGTAAAACAGCAATGGTAATTAACAATGAAGCAGAGCTTCTTGGAAAGCAACAAGAAATAAAACCAGAAGGAACAGTGGTTTACCAGAAAGAGGAAAGCCGGAATGAGAATTGCCGAAGTCTGACGACAATGACAGAATGATGTAAGCTTTATCGGAGGAGAGGAATGAAGACAGTTGCAGAAGTTTAAAAGCTTGGAACAATGACGGATTTAAGCAAAAGAGCTAGAAAGAGAAAAAGCCGGAGGATTGAATGAAAAAAGAGAAAAATAGTCAAGAAGACGACAAAGTTCAAGAATAAAGTCAAGTGCACAGGCACTTAGTAAGTATGTGAAGAACAAGAAAGTAATGATCCAGACACGATACTAGCAACAGAAAACGGATATGACAAGAACAGTGCCAGACATTCAAACAATTCAAAACTTAAAGACAGACGAAAATAGAAGGCAACAGATGGCAAGTAAACAGATTCAGAAGAGTTATGAAAGATTGAGCTTAATAGCAAGTAAAGAGTTTATAAACCTACCAAGTGAAATGAACGCCGATTAAGAGTTTATAAACCTACCAAGTGAAATGAGCGCCGATATGAAAATCGCCGGAGTCAAATAGATGACTGGAAATCGGGAACTCACCAGAGAATGTGAGTAGAGCAGTTACAAAGCTCTTGGAGTTTACGACTTAATGGAACCAGAACCTCGGCTAGGAGGTGCGATTTCAAGAAGCTTAGAAAGCATGAAACTTGATTCTTGACACCAGTGGACAGTAAAGTCCAGGGAACTTTGAGGTCGGCAAGTTTGATCTCGGACAGTGGGGTACAGATGAACGAACAGTGTAGGTTCCATCACCTCAAAATGCCAAGGTAATAGAACCTACGGGCAGTTGTGGGAATATATTTTCTAAGTACTAACACGTGGTAAGGTGACGTCGACGTGTCAGCCGAGGTGCCACGTGTCCTGGTCGTGACGCCGAGGTGATCTCAGCAAGGCCGAGGTTATCTTCGAAGATATCGGAATCTGAGATAAGTGGATAAGGGACAAGAGTCCCAGAATAAAAATGGAACTCAACCTGGATGAGGAACAAGAGTCCTAGAATGAGAGAAGACTTCAGTTTGTATTAAGATAAGACTCTTAGAGAGTTTATCCTAATCTTACTGGAAGTCCAAGATTAACAGTAATCCTGAGTCCATAGAAGTCAGGCTTCTATTGGGACTAGATTTATGTTGGCTATAAAAGAGAGGCACCCCCATGGGTCTAAGGTATGCTTTTTATGTTCAAGCTAGTGAGTTTAACACTATTGATTATCTTTGAGAGATATTGAGTATTGACTTGATTGTCGGAGTACCCCCGGGTGGCGAACCACCACCGGAGTCTTCTCTTTCTGTTGCAGGTTAGCTAAAAGCCATCTATTCTGCCGGTGCTTTCCAGTTGATTACTAAGCGAGCAGTATGATCAGAAAATCACTTACACACATATTCATGATGTTATCTTGACACTTAGACTTGTTTTAAAAAATAGATTAAAAGTTGATTTTTTGATTTTTTTAATTTTTCTAAAAAAAAAATGTAAAAAGTATAGGAATAATGTGATTCAAAAAAATCAAAAAAATAAAAAGATACAACTTTTAACCGGGTTGCCAAAGCAAACCTTAAAATCATTCTACATGGTGGCTTCCACAAGAAATCAAATTCAAATGACGGTAACCCTCCTCTTTTCATGGAGTAATAATTTTTTTAGAGTGTGATTTTATTTTGTACATTTTAAAATGTATAAATAATATTTTTAGTAAATCAAAATAGTTAAATTCATAATTTTATATAGAATAAGGCTTTGTTTGGAAAGAGTTAATTTAACCTGACTTTTTAACTTTTGGGCTAATTTACAAATTAGCTCCATTTGAGAAGAATTTTTGGCTTTTTTTGTTTGGATATGATGGTTGTGAAAGAAAAAGAAAAATGATTATAATTTAGATATGACATTTTATTTGATAAACTTATTTAGTTTTTTTTTTTTTTTTTGTCTTTTTGTATTTATTTAGACAAAAAACTTATTGCCAGGGTGGATTGGGGTTTAAATAGTTACAAAAAGATAAAATAAACTTTTTAATCTCCGGCTAAAAAATATCACATCCAAACAATAATTATTTTATTTTTTCTTTTATAAAAAATAAAAAATCCAAAAATCCATCCCACACGAGACTTTTTGAAAGTCTCAAGTTAAAATATTTAAAAAGTCAAAATCAAAAGCCAACTTATATCCCAAACGAAGCCATAAGATTATACAATCTTGACACATATAGTTTCCTATCATCCATGTGTGTTTTTACCTAAATGACTAGTTACTAGTTACTAGTTATAAGAAGAGTCAAACTTAAAATCTTAAATATATCAATCTAAAGTTTATCTTGCACCATATGATCTAATATGGAGTGTGCATAATAAAATCTTTCATTTAGAAAAACTATGGTACACACATCTTAAAATATGTATAGCATATACACTTTATAACTATAGAAAAAAATTATATAATTTCATATTTTCAGAGTCATAATTAAAATAAAATAAAAAAAGTCATTGCTAAATAGAAAAAGATCATAATCAAATATCTCAAAATAATATCATAACAAAAGAATTTTTTTATTATTATAATTAAAAAAAGAAAATGAGGTAATTAAAAGTATATATAATATGAGAGTGTATAATAAAATTCTCCATTTCTTTAACACATTCTTTTTCATCTCATTACGAGATTTAAGTTTTTTTTTTTTTTGAAGGATCAAATTATGAAAAATGTTATGAATTTTAAATAATTTATCAAATTTCTTGTATAAATGTGAGATTCATATAAATTCACACATAAATAAGTTTCAAACCTATATAAAAAATTTGATGAATTATTTAAAAGGTGATGATTGAGACTTCCTCTAATCACCACTCCCACCATCTCCACAGACACGTGACAGGTGGTGATTGGAAGAGAAGGAATAAAAAGAAAGAAAAAAAAAGAAAGTAACCAATTAAGTGAAGAAGGGTCAATGAAATGAGAAAAAAAGGGACCCAAGTCATTATTCTTATTTAAAACTCTCAAATTATATGTTGGGTCCACGCAAAATGGCATCAGATGCAATCATAATAACCACGTGGGACAATCGTAATGATCCCATCAGGCTCAGGCATTGTCAACAAAGTCCTCTTTAAATCAGTCTATTTTCATGTCTGAAGCTGAGATCCACTTTTAAGAAGAGAGTTCGATGTGGCTAAAGAAAGAAAAAAAGAGAAAAGACTCAAAAAATCAACATGGCGGAAAGACAAATATATGATGGAGTCCAGTTGTACAATTCCCCTGTATACATACATACATACATACATATATATACACACCAGTTGACATCCTCTTCCTTTTGATTAACTTGTTAACACATAATTGTTACCATGAATTTTAATTGGAATAAGAAATGTTGGTTGTGATTCAGAGTCCTTGTTTGGGAATTAATTTTTTAATTTTTTAAGAAATATGCGTAAAAATTTTAAAAAATAATATAACAATTTATAATGATTTTTTTATTTCGAACTTAAGTTTCCAAAACATTAATTGATGTAAAGAAAGAATTTGAATCATATTGAAAATTTTGAATAAATTTTTTAGATTTGTAACATTAATGCATACATAACTATTAAGATGTTGTGAAAAGGAAAAATCAAGCGTATAGACTACAATTCTCCGTATATATTTATTATTTAGTGACAACAATATGAATGGGGAGGGAAAATGAGATTTATGGTTGGTTTGGGGTTAGATTTTTAGTGCTTTTTAGTTGATACCTTTGAATAGTTGCTAAAAAAAATATTTTATAACTAATAACAAAAATATTAATGACGAAAATTAACTTTTTGTTGCTAATAATAAGTCTTTTGAAATTGACTTTTTTAAATATTTTTGAAAGTAAAAAAATATTAATGTATTTATAAAATTTTAAAATTTTTTATAGAACATAAAAATTGATGTGAAATTTGACTACCACTTGATAATTTTTTTAACTTTTTTAATTAAAAATTAACTTTTTGAGATTGGTTTTAATCACCCAAAGTTTCGTTTGACAATATATATTCATATTAAAAAAATTTAAAAATTATTCACTATGTTTATTTTCAGTTTTTTTAAAACACTTTTTAAAAAATTCGATTTTCTTGTTTTTCATATTTTTTTTTATTTTTACTGAATCTTTTTAATATTTTAAATAATTTTTTTAATTTTTAGATATACCTAATATAAATACACTTAAAAACTATAATTTTTGTGAATTTTTTTTTAAATAATTCACTAAATACTAAAAATATAAAAAAAAATAAAAATTCAATATATTTTCATGTTTTTGTATATTTATTAATTTTGAAAATATTTTTTTACAAATATTTGACTTTTTATATGTATCTAAGGAAGGTATATTTAAAAAAGTAAGAAAAAAAAATACTTAAAATTTGAAAAATATTCTTAAAAAAAATAATAACTTAATTTTTTAAAAATTAAATTTAAAAAATTAAAACTAAATATATTGATTATAATTTTTATAGACAATTCCCATGAGCTTAATTTTGATCATCCAAACAAATTCGAAGGGGAAACGTGGCGTTGAAAGAACTCAGCAGCAGGGCAAGTAGATGGTTTCAAGGGTTGCGGCTGGGTGAGTGCTTCAGCCTAGGAAGCCTACAAACCATAAAAAAAGAATACTCTTTTTTGTTAGAGGGAACACGTGGAAGCTCATCGACACTTCTCTCACCTGGGACCACTTTGGTGGCTTGGCCTGTCATTCTCTTCAAGGCACGCGGCCTTACAAGATTCCAGCCGCCATCCCATTCTCTCTCTCACTCTCTCTCTCCCTCCTTTCCATCACGTTTTCTTTCAACTTCTGCTTTTTCTCATGACCCTAAAATAAAAACAAATCAAATAAAACATAAAGATAATTACCAATTTACCCCGATCATTACAAAATTTATTTATTTTTAGATGTCTTGATTTGTAAGTCAAATTCCGTTTATTTTGACGTGGAATATTTTAATTTTTTTTTATTATAAATTAGTTTTATTTAAAAAAAATGTGTTAAAAAATAGTGAGTTCTAAAAAAGGATTTTTTTTTTAAGGTCCATTGTATTAAGATTTTATAGTATGAAGGGCATCTAATATATTCATAATGTCTAAGGTTCCTCAAGTTGATCGAGAAAAAATTAGTTCAGAGAAATTCTGGTCTAGATAAAATTAGCCCAGAGAAATTCTGGTCCAGAGAAATTCTCTAAGTTGAAAATGTTGAGAATATATTGATGACAATTCTAGGAAGGAAATGATCATGAATGGAAAAGCTTGTGATTCAACATCAGGGGGTGGTTTGGAGATGCAAACATGACATAGAGGTTGACGATAGAAAATTCTCAAAACCAGAGAAATTTTCCTTTACTACAACTCAGAGAAAATTGAGAAGTAGATAATTTCATTCATGATGATTTTAATACTTTTCAGAGAAAATTTCCCTTTAACATGATCATCTAAATACTATAGATGATTTTAATTGAGAAATAGATTGATTGACAGTTTCACATCACAATATGACAATTTCTTTCATTGGGGAAAATTTTTGATAAATGGACAAAACAACCTTGGTCACCCATAACCAACATAGCTCAAGACCATCTCTTTTCAATCCTCCTACTCTTACCCATAGATTCAATCCTCTCTTTTGCCATGACTTGCAACAGATTCAGGTCTTTCACTTACTCTGATTCCCTCTGGGAATCCATCTGCAGGAGGGATTGGGGTTCCACTTCTGTTGATGCTATCAAATCTGCTTGAGGACTTGTGCAATCTGATATGCTCATAGAAGATCAACCTAGAGAAATTTCAGTTCAAACCATAGAATTTCTCTAGACCCATCCAGAGAAAATTCAGTTTAAATCTGAAAACTTCTTTGGACCAATCCAGAGAAATTTTAGTTCAAACTAGACAGATCAAGAGAAATTTTCTAGATTGAAACCAGAGAAATTCTCTCTATTTGCAGCAGAGTTATATTTTTATGAACAGACCTTGGTGATTGTACATTGATCCAGGAAATTTTTCTGACTTCACAAATTTCTCTGATTTCGAATAAACCAGCTTCACTTTGACTTACCCATCTGACAAGTGACTCACCATCTTTACTGCCGTGCTTGTATGAAGCCTCCCATCAGGTTGATAGTTTGGCAAAGAGATCTCCCTAAACACCTCATTGCCCATATCAAATGCCACAATCAAGATCCCAAAACCATGCTCCTTTGCTGGATCAAATGCAACCCAATGAACAGCCCTATTCACAAACACAGACCAGGTATTTATAGAAAGTTCAAAGCCCATAGTAATTTCATATTCAAGTTTGTACTGCACAAATCTTCTCCTTACACCCAAACCCTTCTCTTCTCTCTCCTCTTCTCCAAACCCCTCTGACCCCGAACCCACCTCTCTCTCAGCTCGCAATCTTCTTTGACATTAGATGCCCAATTTCAAAACCCTTCCTCATCAGACGCCAACGCCGACGCGGGTGGAGTGTCTGCTCCTCCGAAGAAGAGCAGCTGGTCCATGCATATGTATATATTTTTCAAATCCGACACTGCAGAGAGACAGAGAGAGAGTTGATCAGAAGCTTGCTACCATGGTTGCGCGTGGTGTTGAGGTTGGTGTTGGTTGATGCTTCGCAGTGGTGCTAGCTCGGAGCAGAGGGAGAGAGAGTTGTTTGTCCATAGCTTCCGATGGTAGCTCTTTGTTTAGATCAGGTACGGAAGGAGAGACAAAGAGGGGATATGTTTAGGGACCTTAGACATCAAAAAATAATTTTGTGGATTTCTTCCATTACGAAAAGTGAGAGAGGGACCCTAGACTAATTTTCCCTTCTAAAAATTGGTTTACGAAAATTTTAAAAATAAATAATTTTCTAAAAAAATAATGCAAAAATATTTTTCTTAAAAAATATTTTACTTACTTTTTGTTCAACCAAACAAGAACAAATAAATAAAGTATTTTTGATAAAAACATTTTACGTCAAAACAAACAGAACCTTAATCTAAGTTACTCCTACTAAACTTGGCCTTTAAATGGTTTCCATTTTTTTCTAATTAACATTGATTTTTTTTAAAAAAAAATTAGGGATTTTCGGGGTGTGTAACTTAAAAAAATAAAATAAAAAAACTTAGTTAAAAAAGCCAATTAAAAAAGTTTTAAAAAATGGAACTATGAAATTGTGATTAATGAGGTGTGATTTGAGCTCAAATATGAGGTTTATGAATTTATGTTAACAGTGAACCTTGTCTACTTAAATGGGTTCTAAAGAATGTGTCCGTACCTTGGCAAACAAAGCATATGACACTAGTGAGAGAATTTAAATCATGGGATGGCCTAAGATGATACGATCATGTGACCCCACGAGCCAATCACGTGGCTCTCACTCAAACATGACATGATAAGATTGTATCATATGTGGCAAATGGCTTGACTTTAGAATAAGATTAGATAATTTAAATTAAGCAATGTCCCTAAATCATTGTTAGGGTGCATTTTTTTTTCCTTAATCTAGAACTAGGAGTAAGGTCTTTTGATATGGTTCAGGCCCCATAGACTATGTTTCAAATATTCCATGACTTAAAAGATAAAGAAATAAACCAGTGAAAACGATTCTAAAGTAAGTTAGTGGAACCAATTATTCACATCTAAAATTTAACAAACTCCTCCAATAATACCATCTACACTATAATATTTATTTATTTATTTATTTTACAAAAGTCAATATCAGAGAGTTGGTGTGTAGGTTGTCAGAATATTATAACAATTATTGTGGAGTAAATGTCGGGATTCGAATGTATAAAAGTCTAAAAGTAGTGTCTAAAATTCTACTAGTAACATAAGAATTATTGTGAAACAGACCTCATGACATGATACGAATTTCACCAATTATATAAAATAAAATAAAAAAATCTATATAAAAGAATGGAATCAATTTTTCATACGGTTGAACCCCTTCACACAAAAAAAATAAAAATAAAAAATAATTCCATCATTGTTCACAAATTTTATTTGTATTGTGAAGCGGAGGCTAAGAATTGCATCGACCATTAAAAATAAGTCAATATCAAAGAATGAGATAAAAAAAATCTCAAATTACAAGTGTAACCCCCAAATAAAAATATAAAAAAAAATGTTATACATAAACGGATTTCAAATATAGTTTTCATACCAATAGACAAACACATGGATTTCACGTGTATGTATTAGTGTGGTAAGAAAATTGGATGATAAATCTGTTTATGTATAGCATTAGTCTACACAAAATACCAATTTAAGGTTACAATCCACAACTAAACCTCTGCCCTTGTACACAAAATTTACTTGTATTTGGTGTGTTTGTGTTTTGTTTACATGTTAAACTGCTGCGGTAAGAACAAAAAGTCCTCATCGTTCCACAAATTGTCGGATGTGTCCCCGGCCTCAAGCCACTGGTTGATCTGCTCCATGGCCTGGAAATCTAAACCATGGTTAAGGTAACCAGAGGGGCTGGTTAGAGAATCTGGGTAGCTAACCTGATTAACTTGGTAATAATCCTGGTTTTGGTTGTTATTAACCGGATTATTGTAATACTCAGCAGTCAGGTCAGAGGCCGGCGAAACCTGCGTCCCAAACGAGTCGGATGACGCTGCCGTGCTCGAATTCTCCGGCGTGAAACTCGGGGCATGGACACCGGGCGGTGGCGGAACAATTTGGGGTTGGCCGGAGCTCATGCTGATGTTGTTGTTGGTGGTGGTGTGGTGGTGGTGGTAGGTGGTGGCGGCGGAGGAGCCGGAAGCTGTAGCGGCAGCCTGAATTCTCTCCACCAACCTCGGCATCCAGAGATAGCGCATGGTGTCCTTGAATTGCTTGCTGTTCACGTCACATTTGAGCTGTTTCGCGTGCTTCTGAACCCGGGTTCGCCAGTAGTTCTTGATCTCATTGTCAGTCCTTCCGGGTAAGTGCTGAGCAATTTTCGACCACCTTTATGTTCAAAATTTAAATACAATTATAAATTCTCATATCCAAAAACAGAAAAATGCGATATAATTGACAGTACTAGTGAAATTGAATTAAATTGAATGGCATATATGCATACCGATTGCCCCAGCGAGAATGAAGTTCAAGAATCAGAAGTTGTTCTTCGAGAGTAATATTTCCTCGTCTAACATCGGGGCGCAAGTAGTTGAGCCACCTTAATCTGCAGCTCTTCCCAGTTCGCTTAAGACCTGTTTCATTGAATTATGCAAGAAAAAAATTGGTAAAGGTTTAACATATAACAAAGTATAGAAAGAAAAGAAAATATGTGTAGTGCTTTTTTTTTTTTTCCTTTCAAAAAACTTTATTAAGTTCTTTTTTCTTTTTGATGTGGTACGGCTAAAGTAGACATATATGTATTTATTTGATCATAGTCCCGAGAAAGTTTAATCCCTATCTGTTTGTTTTTTCAAGAAATGACGCTTCAGCTGTATTAATTTGTTCAAATTAAAAAAAAAAAAAAAAGTTTTTGCTAAGAATTAGACAGAAAGAGATATAAAGTAGGATGGATAGTGGAGAATTTACAATTAAAAAAAATGATCATTTCAATTAGATGTATTTAATTCACGTTACCAACTGGGTTTGCAAAATCTGTCATGCAAAAAATTGAAATGGGTATATGTGTATATCGATGAAATGATCATAAATTAACCGATATCATACAGTATTAACAGATTTTTAAATTAATATACATGCAAAACATATGTACCTGCACAACGAGACAGAGAATTCCAACGGCCTTCACCATGGTTAGCGATGTAGTTCATGAGAGTCAAATCTTCCTCAACAGTCCATGGGCCTCTTCTCAAGTCCATCTCTTCTTCACTTTGGATGTCAGAGTTGCAAACTACTCTACCTTGAACATCCATTTTCCTTTAAATGGAGAGTCGGATTGATTGATACAAAATATAAAAAAAAAAAGGAAATGAAATGAAAAAGAAAGCCTTTGATTGATGAGAAAGAAAGAAGAGACAGAGATGTTTAGAGAGAAAGAAACATAAAAATAGAGAGAGAGATTGGATTAACCCAAAAGGATAGAGATGGTGGCCTTTTTATAGATACAAAAGATAGGTTTCAAAATTGTGGAAAAAAAAAAAGTTGACATGTGAGGGAATACAAGCCGCAATAGGAACTGAGTTTAGTGGATAATAAATTATTATCATTAAATTAAGACTTTAAAATTTGTTTGTAATTATAGTTAGCAGAAGAGGGAGGGGGGCTTTGAAGGTTGACTCTTTGACTTTGCCCTGTGTGAGTGAGATGATAGCAGTTCCGTGGAAAATGAAAATTTTCTTTTCCTCTCCAAACAAGTTGTCAATTTTCTATTTCTCTTCTCAAGCCTTTTGCTTGAAATTTCTGACTTTCTTGTTTTTGTTTTACACTCTCTAATTCTTTTAAGGCAAATAAATAACATTCATATGATCTATCTACCGAATTTTTTTACTTTTTATTTCAAATTATAATTATCATATCATTAAAAAATTTATTAGCTTTTTTAAAACTATTTTTAACTACAAATAAAAATTAAGTTAAATTACATTTACATTTATGAGATTTGCTTAAAATACGAATTGCCGTTGCAGTTTTAGAAATTACAAATACCCCATTGTCATAATTTTTTATTTAATAGAGTTAATGTAAAAAATAAATTTTATAACTATTCTCCTATACAATAATAAAATTACTTGAATTGTTAATTGAAATACATTTATGATAATATTAAAAAATTTAATTAATTTGATGATTTATTGATAAAATAGATTATTTATTATGCAATTTAAAATTTGAAGAGGTGAAATAATTTTCATAATCAGATAAAACATTCTGTATTTTAAACAAATTTCAAAAAGTAAAATTATGATTTATCTTAAAAATTATCATTACCCGTGATTATGTGTATACACTCCATAGATTCTGAAAATGTGTATCACTCTTTTTTTTTTTAACAACAAATGTGTATCATACTTTGTGTTCATATGTTTTGCTTTTTGTAATAAATTTGGAGTGTTACTATTAGTACCTCACTTATTATTTTGAATCCCTTGTATTTTTAGATTCTTACTTATAAATTTTAAAACCTTTAAAATTTCACTTCTCCACCAAATAATACCAAAATTATCCTTCTAAAACACTTCACACCCACTAAATGCATATCCCTCAACACATTCCTAAAATCAATTCATCCCCCAAAACCCCGGTCAATCATCTTTTCCATCTCCTTTATTTTTATTTAAAAATAAAATAAATTGTTATTATTTGCATGTAATTGAATTCTTATTTCAATCTTTGATTTTTTTTTTTCCCTTTCCATTCAATGTTGCGAAATTGATTCGATTCTTTGAGTTTTTTTTTTTTGATTAGTAAAAGTGAAATTTTATTGATGAAAAAAGATATACAAACGAAGGACTTACATCAGTAAAGTAGAGAAGTGCAATAAGTATCATAACTACATTCAAATAATCCTAACTAAGTTGACACCGAAGAGGTAGCATAATCGTATGCCAGCACTACACCCATGATTGGTAAGGATCCAATCAACCAGCCAAAATTAGAAAACAAAAAACAGTAGAAATAACAGAATACACCCAAAGTAAAAATATCCCCAACCCAACAAGTAAACACCCTAGGCCTAATACTGCTCTTTAGCAGCAGTAGACAACTTGCAGGTAATCAGTAGCACACAGATCATTAACTGAGAAAAAAAAAACTAGCAGCACCTCCATCATATCACAAGCAACTCAAGAGCACCCCAAACAATTTCTGACTAGATTAAAATTGAAAACAACATCATTAACTGAGAATGAGGTACCACTGATGTGAGATCTCAGCCATATTGCTATTCTCACCTTGATACATTCACACAAATCATTAAAATTGAGTTGAACCTCCTGGAAAACACACTCATTTCTATACCTCCACACAAACCACAATATTGTTGTAGGTAAAGGCCTCCAAACCTTATTAACTTTCTTCTTAAACTTCCAACCTAACCACCAAAGTAACAGCCCTTCAATGGAATTAGGCATAGCCTACTAAAAACCCTACCATAGAGCAATAATAGACCATATTTTCCAAACAAAAGGACAATGAAGCAAAATATGGTCAACTGATTCAATTGCCTCATGACAAAAAATGCAATTCAGAACATCAACAGCCTCCAAGATACCAAACCTGTAAAACAATTCTTTTGTTTTCAGTCTCGCTCTCCAAGCTAACCAAGAGAAAAATTTAGCTTTTGGTGGTGAGAAGTTATTCCAGATTAGGTCAACTGATCTCTGAATGGGGCCATCATTTACCAAACCCCAAGCATAAGTAGAATGGACCTTGAAGACCCCTGTTTGTGTAGACTTCCAAACCAAACAATCAACTGAGTCACTTCGTAGAATGGGGTCATCCCCTAAAACAGTGGTTAATCTGACCAACTCATCTTCTTTCCAAGCTCGAAGTGCTCTTCTGAAATTGAAGGCCCATCAAAATTGATTAGATTTTCTAGTTATTTGCAGACTCAAGGACAGCTCTTTGTCTTCCACCAACTGGAACAATCTTGGAAATTGACTTGAGAGATTTGTTGAACCCAACCAAGGATCTCTCCAGAAACTAACTCTATCTCCATTCCCTATTAAAATTTCCACATTATCCTTGTAGAAATGAAACAATCTGCCATTCCTTTGAACCAGAAATAATATGTTTTCCCATATCTTCGATGTAGAGCCATTAGCAGCCAAAACAGGGAACCACCTTCCCCCTATAGAACCATACTTCTCACAAATAACCAACTTCCACAGAGCATCATCCTCCTGGCTATACCTCCACCACCACTTTAATAGCAAACTTTTATTGGCTAACCTAATATTCTTAATCCCCAGACCCCCTTGTTTCCTACTTCTGCAAACCTCAAACCAACTTACTAAATGGAGTTTCCTATTATGTTTTAAATGTCCCTATAAAAATGATACTTGAATCCTGTCAATCTCTTTTGCAACACCCTCCGGCATTTAAAAAAAAGACATATAATATACAGGTAGAGTAGACAACAAAGACTTTATAAGCATAACTCTACCTGCAAAAGATAAAACTCTTCTCTTCCACCCAGATAACTTCTTCTTGAATTTCTCCATAACTGGTCTCCAAGTCTACCTCCTACTAGAACTGGCCCTCAATGGGAGCCCTAGATACTTCAATGGTAACTTTTGACTTGAATATTTTAATTTTTGCAACAAACTTCTCAACCACTGCATCTGCCACTCCCACTCCACACATAACACTTTTATAAAAATTAATCCTTAGACCTGAGATTACTTCAAAACACCTAAGGATTCTTTTGATTGCCATAATTTCCAACCATTTGACCTCACAAAAATCGTTGTATCATTAGCAAATTGCAAATGAGATATAATCAAACCATTGCCTCCTACTGATACACCTTTAAAAAGACCCAATGCCTTAGCTCTTGATATGAGTAAATTCAGTCTCTCCGCAACAACAATAAACAAGAACGGAGATAATGGATCACCTTGCCTTAAACCTTTTTGAGGGCAGAACTCAAGTGATGGCGACCCATTGATAAGAACTGAAACTCTTGCAGAAGAAATACAACCCTTTATCCATTTGGTCCAAGTAGATCCAAACCCAAAATTCTCTAACATATGAATGAGAAAGTTCCAATTTACAGTGTCATAAGCTTTTTCAAAGTCGAGCTTTAGGATTAGCCCTTTTCTATTAGACTTCTTCCACCAGTCCACAACCTCATTTGCTTTAAGAACTCCATCCATAATACTTCTTCCACTTAAAAATGTTGACTGAACTCTATCAATAAAGCTTGGCAATACTACTTTCATCCTTCAAGCTAGCACTTTAGACAACACTTTATAAATGGAACTGACAAGACTGATAGGTCTAAAGTCTTTAATTGATTCAAGACTATCAACTTTGGGGACTAGGGTCACAAAGAAGCAATTAATTCCTCGATTCTTCGAGTTTAGCTGCCGAAAATGTGTTTGTTGTTTGTTTATTCACCATTAGTTTAGGATTTTTGTTTTGCTTGCCAATATGTGGTAGCTTACAAATGGTTTATTGTTTGGGACTTCCTTTTGGTGGTACATGTTTTTGCATTTTGTTTAGTGATCATAAAATTGAGATTTTGCAGAAATATATTTTGGTTGATTTCTCTCTTCATTTTTTTGTCCTGGTTTTTTTTTTAAAACTAGAAAAAAAAAGGATGCTCTATGGTGTCATTACTGCATTCGTAGGTCTTGGCCTCGAAGTGGTTGGTTGCCAACCAGATTTGACCCAACTCATAGGAAAGAACTCACCACCGAGGTATAAATGGAGCTCAACTACATGCCACAGAAAAATTCAGAGTCAATCGGAATACAGTGCGAGATCTCAAAGAAAGCCAATTGAAAATTCAGTCGTTTTTTGCACCCCCTAATATTCGATCCTAGGTCATCTTTATAAAGAGAACTGCTTTCTTCACTGAACCATCATCCTTGATGATATTTTTTCACTAAATTAATAGGCTTAAATTGTTTCAATTAGTATCAAATATCCATGATCCATGTACTCGGAAGAAACAAAGTCTACAATGTTTGGTACCAATATATGTGCATTTATGTCTATATAATCTCTATATGAGTGTTTATGTGCATTTTACCATTGTTGAAAAAGCATGTATAATGGAATGGTTATCACTGTGGATTTTACCATTGCATGCATAATGGAATAGTTATCATCGTTATCATCGTTGCCCCCTAAATATAATCACTAAAGGGTTTTCAAGATTTTAACGGCGCACCTCCCTTTCGGAAGTTTGAAATATAAGGCCTACAGTTCGGACTCTTGTAATTCTGAATCTAATCTCACAAGTGCAATGTGAAATTGACAAACACCAAAGAGTCCAAATTCGACAAATCTTTTGAAAAATCAATTTTGAATCAAATTGCCAAAATGGATTGCTTTGCGGAATCTGAGTCGCCATCTAAATATTTTATTCTAGAGAAATTTAGGAAACCCATGACTCGTGCCAAAGGCCACGTGTCCGTCATCACCAAGATTGTCTTGGCTCGGGAACTTAGATGCGAGAGGGAAGGTCATGAATACATTTGAGTACCCTGCTTGCCCGATCAAAGATCAGCCTGTACTAATCATGATATGAATCTTATGTACATTATATGCTCTTGTTTCGATTTAATAGGCTAGTATTGCTATGTGATGCACACACACACAACTATAGACTAACTTTGCAAGAATTGGAACATTTTGATTCATGTTTGTTTGCAAATTGTTTCGAAATGTGTACCACTTGAAAAAGTGATCACATATGAACATTACTCAAATTATTCCAATTCAAGTAACAAGCCTTCATCCACGGGCATTCAAGCAATTTATCACTTAAGCAATTAGCCTCATGGCAAACATGCTAAACATGGCAACATCAACATTCATGCAAGATGCTAAAGCGAGTAAAGGCTTACCTAGTACTCCAAGCCAAAATAAACAAAAGAGTTAGAAAAAATGCATGATTCCTAACTAGGCAAGATGATTAATGCAACACATGTGATATGCAATCTAAATAGGCTTGGTTACTAATATGGCATATGAATCAATTTGATAGCATGTGGTCTAAGCACGTATTCAAAGAAGTATTGAAACGATAATGCAGTTAGAATAATGAACTGAGCCTCGATGTGTGCAACACAAATGAATGCAAACATGGAGTATGCTAAACAAAACATGATGTCCTTAAACTAACCATTATAAGCTATTAAATAAAAGGGAGAAAGACGTGGGGTAATAGCTTCTTGCTCTGTATGTACAGTACTAATAATGCCCAGTTCCTAAGCCAATTGTTCTACTTCGGTGTTTTCCAGGAGTTTACCCTTTCTATCGGCCATTTCAGCCATTGCAGCAGTTTCCTCATCTCTATCGGGTTCATCACTTAGCCACCTAGAATTGTCTGGCAACCCGTTCAAATCAAACCAATCAATATGCACGTCCCCTTGATCTTGCTCATCAAATAACTGCAAATTGTCTATGTCCTCCTCTAGGTTGACTAGATCATCCAATCCCTGAATTGGGCCATCCTCGCGAACTACACTGACCTCCATCCCAGCTGACAATACCACTTCCGGCTTATCTTGATTGATTGGCACAATATAGCAGTACGGGTTGTACACTTATTCATCAGATAAGTCCTTAGTGCCCTCGGGCAACGAATTTGTACTCTCCTCAACCAACCCCTCTTCTTCTACCTTCGTCATCACCATAGGTTCGGGTTGGAATGAAGACGTGTTCATCATGCATAAGTCCGTGCTCTCAGGGATGAACAATGCCTGTTTGGGTAGATGAGAATGGGTGATATATATACTGGGGTCATAAGGGATGACCAGTGTGTAGATGAGGTTTATTCACCGGGGTGGAGGGACTTGATTATGTGGCAGGAGAGGATTTGTAGTGACATTGAGTTTTTGGGGAGGTGCTATCACCTTATTGTCAATGAGATCTTGGATCTCATGACGCAGCCTATAGCATTGATTAGTGTCATGACTGTACTGCTGATGAAAAGCACAGTATTTGGCCGGGTTGTGTTTTGAAGAGAGAGGATCGGGTAGTAGGCATTGTTCTAACGGTTTAAGATGCCCTTCTCTGATCAGGACCCCTAGGGCTTTGGATAAGGGCATGTAGAGCGGGGTAAAGACCCTTTGAGATCGGGTCTGGCTAGTTGAGGTTTGTGGAGTTGTGTTGGATGTGTTGGCGAAAGGATTGGCAGTTATGGATGTGGTGGGGACCATACTCATATCTGAAGGCTATGCAGAGGTGCTACCAGCCGTGGCTACATTAGAACTACTTGTAAAGGGCCTCTTGGGCTGTTCCTTCACATTGTCTATCAGTCTCTGTTTCATCGCATCCTCAATCTGAACTCTTATTTCATGGAGCTCAGCGAATGTAAACAATGGAAAGACGATCATCTTCTGCAATAATCTCCTTTGCAAATTGCAGACCACTATTCGGATCTGATCCTTCTCTTCAAGAGCTCAATCAAGACCTTAAGGGACCTCAGCTCAAAGGTGATCACTTTAGGTTAAGGATTGATATGCAAAAGTAGAGCGTAGTTAAAAACAAAGCATAAAATTTCAAAAGAGAGAGAGATGTAGAGAAAAAGAGAGAATTTTTTAGTTTTAAATCTTCCAACCTCAAAACATAAGAGAGGGCCTCCCTATATATAGAAAACATGTATTCTATACAAGGAGATCTAGCCCTCCACGTGTGGACAGATGCAAGCATCTGTGCAAACAGCTGGCACAGCTAGCACAAAATATCTATAGAAAACACTGGTGGTCGGCCGGTCATCAGTGATGGTTGGCAAGGCACATCAATGGTCGGCAGACTAGAAGCTCTGGTCGACAGCCCTTATAGATAGCCGGCAGGCCATCAAAGACTGCAGGGGAAAGAGACCAAGACATGGTCCAAAAAGAGACAAAATGAATGCAGGGTTTGAAAAGCTCAAACTTGTGACGTTCCGCTAAGGACTTTGAGCGCTCGGCGAGCAATCAGACTCATCATCGGAAGTACCCATAAGAACATCCAAGTCTTGAAGGGCCTTCAAAAATGGGGTGTCTATAGGCTGAAAGACATACACGTTATTACATCATTGTGCTATCGCGAAGGAGAGTCCGAATGAATAAACTAAGCTAACTAGCTAACTAAGCTAAGCTAAAGCTCATTAAGCTAATTATTACAAAACCGAATGAATAACTAGCTAAGTTACTTAACTAATCATTACAACACTTGAATTAACTAGCTAATTAGCTAACTAATTAAATAATTACAATGCAAGTGTAATTAAAAGAAGTAAGTAAGCTAAACAATTAAGCATTAAGCTAACTACTCCGCCTCAGGAAACGAGGTATGTTCATGCACATGCTCGGTTTCTACCCGAAAAGACCATTGTTTTGCTTCTGAATGCCTCTGTTTGCACAATTGAACACTAAAATTGCTGCTCCCTCTGTTCTGCCATACAAACATGCTGTTAAAATTTGCATCAGTGACCGGCCGACCAGTGATGAAGGTTGTCGGCCACCAAAGGTAATCTGCAAGTCACCTGCCGGCCATAGAAAATGGCACCTAGCCCTTCTTTGTCTGAGTTCATGTTGTTGTTGCAACAGAGGACAAAGCAGAGCATATCTGAGGATATATCAGGGGTTTGTTTGCACAACTCACCCCTCATTTTCATGAAAAAAATCAAAGGAGTAGCAAGTTCGGTTCACAAACCATCAATAGATGCAATTTTATTGCATGATGGCTTGTGAAACCAAGTGTGCAAGCTCAATAAATGCAACAAAATGAGACTCTCAAAAACCACCTCCCTATCATGGAAGATCAAGGGAAGTGATGACCTTGGAGACTTGAATCATTTTATCACTAGCAAGTATGAAATAGTCTAAGTTCCATGTGTTCAATTAACTTTCAATTGAACACAACCAAATTATTATTTTGCGCACTTTTAATTTTAAGTTACTTCATTTTAGTTTACCAACCATTCTTTAATTCAATTAAGTCCAGTGATGAATTAAAGTCCTCTAATGGAAAGAGGGCTCAAAACACAAGTTGCTTTAGGTATGAAAGAAGAATCATACCATTGGTAATGAACCCCCTAAGGGATTAAACCATTAACTATGAAACCTCAATTTCATACTTGCGTAAGCAAGTGACTTAAAACCACTTTCAAAGCAAAATAAAAAAGCCAAGAATGAAGGAAGGTTGCAGAGATTATTAATGCTGAAATGAAGTATGAAAAGCCCAAAATAAATGCTATCAACTCAAATAAGTGATATCTAAGACCTAAAACATCAAGCTTATGAGGACTATTACACTAGAAGCATGCAAAACCAAGCTCAAATGCAAACAACAACCCAAAATAGTCTGAAACAGTCCAAAATAAGTCCTAAAACATCTGGAATTAAACTAAAAATAGCTAGATTAAAATGCTAAAATATGGCACCAACTAAGCTAGTAAGCAAGACACAAGAAATGGAGGCTAACCCTTCTAAATTTGGACTTCAAAACATGATTTTAGCTACTGAAAAAGTTCTGAAAATTAGTGTCTAAAAGCTTGGAAAAAGATAGTAAAAATGTAGGAAACACAAGGGCAAAGGCCTCCAAAACAAGGTATAAAGAAGGGCTATCAACCCCTCAATCTTCAATGGCCTTAAACCCAAGCTTCAGCCCAAAAAACACAGAGTTTTGACAGCCCAAATGTAACAATCTCGACCCATGATTAATGTTAATCCATGATTTCATATGTCTAATAAGTTATTAAGATCAAATTCTGAATTAATTTGCATGTTGCATTATTTATGTTTATATCTGTTAACGTAGGAAAATCTGTTCATGTTTCTATTTTGATTTGCAAATTGAAGGCCTTATCGGCATCCGATTTAGAAATTGACTTGATTTATGTGTTATTTGGGATTTATAGAATTTTGTGGAAGGTTTAATTAAAATTTGATTCGAAACAGTTAAATTAGAATAAAATAATTCCAAATAATTAATCTAAGCAATGATTAATGAAACTTCACTAATTAGCCTATATAAGGCCACTATCAAGCCCAAGACTCATTTTTTTTCCTCATTCATTTTGAGCTCAAACGTGTGGAAGGAAAGAGTGAAAGAGAGGTTAAAGCCAACATTAAAGGAGGAAAAGAATTAAGAAGGAAATAGAGGAGATTGAAGAGAGTTGAGGAAGTTTAGCTCCAACACTTGCTAACGCAAGGCTTAAGATAGAAATTCAACTCCTTAATTATGAATTTGAACTACTCGATGTAAGAATTCAAGAGAATTAGAAGATTAAGCTTGACAATCAAGCTAAAATTTAGAATTGTAACTCATACCATGCATGCATACATAATGCCTTCTATTTTGAGTCCAATTGTTAAGGATTTTCACATGCATGTACTAAGTCTACCATAGTCTTGTAATTTCATCATGTTTTCCATCAAATTACCTTAGTTAATCATGTTTTGGAAGCTATGAGTTCAAATGAATACATGCATGTCATATTTATAGCATGTTCTTACATTTTCAGTTGAATTTTTTTTTTGCACAATTGGCTTGCTTTTGGGCCTTAATTTCATGAAATGCTTTTCAAATCATAACATTTTACAAGTTCTTACATGTTTTCCAGAATTTTGGCACAAGAAGATGAGTTTTGAGGTATAGAATTTGAGTTTTGAGCAAAGATGAGCAATTTGGAAATTCCAGAATTTTGCTCTCTGTTCGAGCGTGAGATTCTGCTCTCGAGCGGGCACCTTTGTTTTTGTATCTCCGCTCGAGCGACCAGAAGTTCGCTCGAGCATGAATTGCATACTCTCAGAAGTTACATATTTTTGCAGACTGCTCGAGCGACAAAAGTTATGCTCGAGTGGGGGAATGAGTCTCACGCTCGAGCGACCATCGAGCATTCGTCGAGCATGAAAATCACATAACCAGTACTTTTTCAAAAATTTCAGAACACTCGAGTGGAGGAGGTTGCGCTCGAGCGTCCTCTCATATTTTTTTTTATGCCCGCTCGAGCGAGAAAAGCTATGTTCGAGCGTCGACCTATTCTGAAAGAATTTGACCAAGTGTTTTCAAATGCATTTTTACATCCTTATTCTATCATAGGCATTCCTAGGCCAAGATTAAGGAATATTAATGAGGGTAGCGATGTAGAAACACACTATGAATAGAGCGTAAAGAGTTAAGTATGTTCCAATGTGTGTTTCAATGTGTATTTGTTATGTGTTGATGTAGGTCACATGCCGTAAACTGTTTGATTAGTCTGCTCTGTTTGTCTATACCTAAAGCTAACTGTGAGTAATAACTTAGTAAAGCTGTGTTCAACTCTATTTATTCTCTGTATGATGAATTAAGATTTGTTTTCTGAAATGATATGTTTTGTACAATAAATGATTGTCCACTTTCTGACAATATATTCATGGAACTTATTATGTTTTTCATCTGTTACTCGTACCGGAGGCTCCATCATGAAGCTCAGCATATCTGTTATCTGTTGCGAATCGAAGGTTCCTTCATGGGCGGTTACTTATAACCACCATATGTTTTGCATATGTTCTGTATCTGCTCTATTAGCGCTAATGGATATACCACGTATAATTAAGCATGAACTTTGACCTCTGTGTATGTTTTGAATAAGGATATGAATATGAATCTGAATTATGATTTTTGAGTCTGGTATGGACTTCATTCATTAAATCCTTTACTCCGTTATTATTCACTGCGCTTTCGCTCACTATTTTATATTATATATGTTGGTGATCAGACACATGACCAAGCTTAGAGTTGAGGACCTGGCATCTCAGTTTTGTCATTAACCTTTCCTCCTAAGGAGGTTTCGGATTAAGTCAAGTTTAGTGGCTTTTTTTGTGAATGTACTGGACTTTGTTTCTTTTGATTTACGGGTAAGATTTCTGATAATATGTTCATGGAGTGATGTGTAAATACTGTATCTTTTGGCGTCACTCGCAAGTTTATAAAAGTTTTAAATTATCTGTTCCATGTATGTCTTCACAACTCAATGGACTACGTATATTTTGTATATTTGCTTCTGCAGCACCTAACTATATGTTATTTTGTTAAGACATCTTTGGTAATCCAAGGATCACTGGCCAGTTATGATGCTAAACCTATAGAGGCGGGTTTGGGTCATGACAGAGTAGTATCAAAGCACGTGTTCTACCACACACACAAGTCCATATGAGCTTATAATGTCCTAGTAAGTAAGGGCATTCCATCTGCATGTGAGTGTGTGGTAATCTTTAAAATGTGAAAGCGAATTTGAAATCGGACAACTAAATTAAAAGAAATAAACGAGATTATTCCTATGTTTATTATTATTTGGTGTCTCTATAGCAACATGGAGAATGCAAGATGAACTGATACAAGGGAATCCTCAGAGGCTCGCATGAGCCGAATGGAACAGATACTTGCAGCATTGACTGAAGCTATAACATAATAGCAGGGGCAACAACCTTTGCCCCCTCCACTTCTGGCCATATAAGTTGAACCCGATAATAATGACATTATCAACCTGACACCAAAATTCATGAAGATGCAACCGCCAACTTTTTTGGGTGAGACTGAACCATTGAAAGCGGAAACGTGGTTGCTTGAGATGGAAAAACTGTTTGAAGTTTTTCCCTGTACCAAGACTCAAAAGGTTTTATTGGCCATATGTACTCTTAAAGGCGAAGCTCGGAGGTGGTGGTTACTGATTCGGAATACCAATAAAAACATGACATGGGCTCAATTCAATGAAATCTCTTATGAAAAGTATTTCCCTCAGTGTTTTCGAGACCGAAAAGTGTCCGAATTCCACGAACTTATGCAAGACAGAATGTCTATAGCTGAGTATGAGGCTAAGTTCACTGAGTTAGCCAGATTTGCTCCTCACATGGTAGACACGAACTATAAGAAAGCTGCAATTTGAAAAATGATTGGACTTAGACATATTTGATCGAGTAGGCGTATTAAAGTTGCCAACATATGTGCAAGTTCTTGACAGATCCATAATGGTGGAAGCCACCTTAGCTGCTATAAGAAAAAGTAAGACCCCAGCAACAATAATAATTGAATGGAGAGAAAAAAGGTCTGGGTATGGTTTTAGAAAAGGCCATTATCATATAAGTAAAAAGCAGAACACGAGGTCTATAAGTAGTACGAGTCAAAGTAGTGGGTCTATTCTAGTTTGCCCTGATTGTGGAAGAAGGCATAGGGGTGTGTGTTACCGAGCATCCGGCGCTTGTTTCCGATGTGGCAAGACAGGTCATGTAGTGAAAGATTACCCGCTTGGGTCTGATAATGCCAACCTCTTGTAGACACCCCATTTTGACCGTCCTCAAGACTTGGACGTCACCGCTTGAACACTCGGTGATCATCCGTATTTGTGTTCGTCTTGAGTTCCCGGAGGTCTTGGTTACGCGTGCCTTGCCTCAGGATCTCTCGACTCGACTATTTTGTGTCTGGTTTTGCACCAAACACTTGTGCTTTGCCTTGGAGGGGCAGGGAATGGCTTGTGGGCCATCCCCACACTCCACCGGCCATGGCTTGAGGCCACCGGCTGTGTTTTGTTGCCACCGGCCAAATGTTTGGCCAGCCGGCACTATAGATGGCCGGCTGGCTATCTTTTTTTAGTTAATTACATTTTTGGCCGGTCGACTACTGTGCATCTTTTGCGAATATTTTTGTGTCTTGGCATGTACTTTCACCCTCCATAGGCGTGTATGGAGGGATTGCTCTTGTTTGCTTCCTTTGGAAGCTTTACAAAACTAAATTGTCTATAAGAGGAGGTCTCATCTCCTCCTTTAGAGGTTAGACAAATTAGACAACATTTTCGGAGGGTTTTGAGTTTTAGGGTTAGGGCTTATATATCCTCCATCTCTATATCTCTCTCTCTTGTGTTTAGTGAGTGTTTTGCCTTAGTTTTGCACACAAACACCCACCATCACACCTTTTCCTGGAGCTGAGGCCCTTGAAGGTTGTTTTTGAAGTTTTGGAGCTGGTTTGAGCCAAAGAAGCAGCTGGTCTTCCATTCTTGAAGAGGGTCTACAAGGGTAAGACTTTTGTCCATTTTTATCCCATTTTTGCATTATATTTTTGCCTACCTTACAATTGTTTTTGAGCTTTGTGTATAACATAGAAAAGTTCTATTTTTTAGTGCTCTAAATAGTTGGTTAAGGTTGTTTTAAGCTTTGGGGTTGTTTGACCCCTCTTAAGCTTTGTTAGGCCCCATTTTGTGCCATTTTTGGTTGAGCTCTGGGACTATTGTGTTTGGGCCTCCTCACCACTGAAATCTTGAGGGATTTCAAAGGTGAGGATGGTGCCTTGAGATCCTAAGAAGGAGAGGGCCACCCCCTCTCCTTGTTGTCCTTGAAAAGGGCTATGTTTGCCTCTTGATGGAGCATCTAGTTTAAGTGTGTGTTGACCATGCCTTGACTGATATTTATGCTTATTTTGCCATGAAATAGCATTGTGTTGAGTTGGTTTGGACACACCTTGCATGCCTTGCATACATGTCTTGTAATGCAATCATTTAGCCTTAACATGCATCTAGGCTTTGACCCTTGTTCAAGTATGTTTTAGGCCCAGCTTTGTGAAGCTTTTGTACTTGTTTTTCCATGCTTAAGGTCTGCCCTTGGTTGTTTTGGTCGACCATGGCATGCATTGCATAGCCCCTTTGCATTTTGGCTTGTAAGACTTAACTGTATAGACCTCTAACATGCATCACTTGCATTGTTTCAATGGTTTGGAACCACTTACCATGTTATTTCAGTCCTTATAACATGCCCATATGCTTCTTTTGATGCTCCTTCAATGTGTTAAAAGGTTGTTGCCTTATGCTCCATGGATGTGCTCCTTTGTATGCTTACCTGTTTAAGCCACTTAGATACCATCTAGGTGCACCCTTAGCCTTGTTTAGGTCTGCATTGGACTTGTTTTAAGTCCCCTCAGCCTTGTGAGGTTTGGTTGACTTAGCCTTGGTTTAAGCCTTCTTGGCTTACCTTGAATCTTGGACCATAATTGCATGTTATGCTTGTCTTGTTAAATTGATTTGGCATCATTTTACAACATGATTTTAGAGCTTAATGTGCATACTAACTGTCCATATTGTTCTCCTTTTAAGTGTACTTAAGAGTCCCTCTTTGTGCTTAAGTGATGGACCATTAACGTGTGCATGTGTGTGTGTGTGTGTTGGCCCTCATGTTTGAGCACTTTGGCCACTATTTTAGGTTAGTTTGAGGGCTGCCTAAATTAGTCTAAGTCCATTCTTGCATGTTGTGACATGCTTACCTTGTGTGTTGATTGCATGCTTGGCCTATCATGTGTTGTGGCATGTTTAAGCAACTTTGTATTTGGCATGCATTTCTCTTAGATGAACTGCCTAACATGTTGCATGCTTGAGTAACTAGCATATTTGCATACTTGTGTACCTTGAGTTGTATGCCTAACATCATTGCTTGTTTGTATTGTTATGTTGCATACTTAGCTTCTATGCCTAAGTTGCATTGCATTAGCATGCATGCTTGGCCTCTTGAATTGCTTGTGATAGAGGTTGAGTTCCATTTGTTTGAATATGTGCATTGCATTCCATATCAAAATGCACACTTGATTCTTTGGGCCATCATGCATGGAAATACGCGATTGGTGGTCTGAGAATCGAGGCCCATCCTCCTTTGAGTCATATACATGATAAGGGGTGTGGTAGGTGCATACATTGCTTGAAATGCATTGTCATGCCAAGTATTGTCCTCTGTTGCTATCAACACAGATTTTGCAGGAAGATTTGGCCGGCCGGCCATCTTCAGTGCCGACCGGCCATCCATTGTTGGCTGATGGAGTATTTTGTGGCCGGTGACCATTATACATGGCCGGTGGCCAATCCCCTCAGCCGGTGGTGTCCCACAGCATTCAGAGAAGCAACCCTAGGACTTGTGAAGTCTTCAGAGGATCAGGACAGTCAAAGCAGAGGGATCTTGTGCATGGCAGTGACTTCCGAGTGAAATCGAGCGCGCATGCATTGGACCCTCTTCCCGAGGCTGCTATTTACTGCTTAATTATATTCAATTGATTTGTCAATTAATTAGGTGGTTTGTAATATTTAATTAGCTTGTAGGTTAGTTAAATTGCATTATTCTTTCGATCCCTCCGAGCGAGGGCAAATTTGTAATAAGTGTGGGTGCATGTGTGCACGTCTTCTTTTCTCCCTTTTACTTACCTGCTTTGATGGTTAGTACTAGGACATGTTTACTTTAGCATACCTTATGCTATGCATGCGTGCATCCATACATTTGTCTTGCATGCACCGGTCTCGGCGCATCATGCTAACTGCATAAGTATTTCAAATCTAACTTGAATACATGCTATCTGTGCATTTTCATGTCATTCTTAGATTAGCGAGCCTATTCTAGCGACATTACGTATGCGTTGCTTTAGCCATTTTAACATGAACTAGGGTCACGCATGTTTGCTAACTAGTTTATTGTTTTGGCACGGAGTACACTGTAAGTATTTTATGCTTTAGCATCTCACAAGAGTGTGAATGTTAACATGACAGCATGCTTACCATGTGGCTAGATGCCTACGTGATATAAACTGCCTGAATGCCTGTGGGTGAAGGTTGGATTGTTTGAGTTGGAACAACTCACTGAAATCCGTGTTTTAGTCTACTTGCGAGTAGCAAATTCCAAAACGTTTTCCAAACAAACGGATATGCAATTTTTTGTTCCAAATTAGGCGATCTAGTCTATACTTGTTTGCTGTGCGTACAACATAGTAAATTCTAGGCTAATAACCGGAACAAGAACACATAATGTTTTCAAAATAGGATATCACAGTTAGTAGAGGCCGATCTTCGGATCGAGAGGAGTACTCATAAATGACCTTCCCAATCGTACCCAAGTTCCCAAGCCGAGACAACTTTGGTGATGACGGACACGTGGCCTTTGGCACCGAGTCAGGGTTTCCTAAATTCCCCCATAAAAAATATTTAGGTGGCGACTCTGTATTTAGCGAAGTAGTCTATGTTTGGCACTTCTTTCAAAATCTGTTTTCTCTAAACGATTTGCCGGATTTGGACTCTTCGGTTCAAGATTAAGAACCGTGACAAGACGAGTCCGAACTGTAGCATTAAGGTCCCCCGCGGACTTATTACACCTCCCTATGGCGAGTTAAGTTAGGTCCGCTTCTACAGTCAAAACAAATGCAAAAGCTAATACTGGGAAAGAACCTCTAAGACAAGATCGAGTGTTTGCCTTAGTGCCTGGTGACGTACAGAACACTGAAGTTGTGGAGTTAGGTATACTCCCTATATGTTCTCAAAATACATATGTACTGATAGATTCTGGTTCTACGCATTCTTTCGTATCACATGCTTTCTCTTAGAAATTACTTAGGCCATTAAAACCTATGACTTATGTATTATCTGTATCTACACCGTTTGGGGGTTTTATGATATGTGCTTATGTTTATCCAGCATGTGATATTATGATTGGTAATATAACATAGTATGTTGACTTGTTGCCCTTAAACATTGATCATTTTGATTGTATTATGGGTATGGACTGGTTGACTAAATACTGTGCCACCATTGATTGTGCAAGTAAATTTGTTGTGTTTAGACCACCTGGTATGCCTGAATTTATTTTTACTAAAAATGGGGTAGTTCCTCCTCCATACTTGATTTCGGCCATGAAAGCTGTTAAATTGCTTCGGAAGGGATGTAGAGGCTATTTGTGTTGTTTACTGACTGCTTCATCTGATAGTGCTAATGCGGAAACTATTCATGTTGCTTGTGAATTTCCCGATGTGTTTTCGAATGACTTGCCTGGAGACTTAGTTGATAGAGAAATTGAATTCACTGTTGAAGTAACTCCGAGAACACAACCTATTTCCAAGACCCTCTATAGAATGTCAACCTCAGAATTAAAAGAAATGAGAACTCAACTTCAAGAACTGTTAAACAAGAAATTCATCCGTCCGAGCACTTCACCTTAGGGTGCTCCAATCCTATTTGTTAAGAAGAAATATGGAACTTTGAGGTTATATATAGATTATCGGGAATTGAACAAAGTAATTATCAAGAACAAATACCATCTACCCGAATAGATGACTTGTTTGACCAACTTCCCAGAGCCCAAGTGTTTTCCAAGATTGACCTTAGATCTAGGTATCACCAGTTAAAAGTCAAGGCAGAAGACATAGAGAAAATTACATTTAGAACTAGATACAGACACTACCTTATGAATAGGGTGTTTAAATCATATCTGGATGAATTTATTGTTGTATTTATTGATGGTATTTTGATTTACTCCAAAAGTAGGGAAGATCATGAGAATCACTTGAGAACCGTGTTATAGATTCTAAGAGAAAAGAAACTATATGCAAAATTCTCCAAATGTGAATTTTGGCTTGATAGTGTAGCCTTTCTGGGATATGTAATCAACAAAGATGGTATTTCGATTGACCCTCAAAAAATTGAAGCCATTGTAAACTGGCCAAGACCAACTAATGTGTCAGAAGTGAGAAGTTTTCTGGGACTTGCAGGTTATTACAGAAGGTTTGTGAAAGATTTCTCGAAACTTGCAATGCCATTGACGCAACTGATATAGAAAAATATGCCATTTGATTGGAATGATCAGCATGAAACAGCTTTTCAAGAGTTGAAAACCAAATTAGTGACTGCACTAATCTTAACTCTACCTAATGGTACTGATGGGTTCCAGATTTATAGTGACGCTTCATATAAAGGGTTGGGTTGGGTTGGGTTGTGTACTAATGCCGAATGGGAAGGTAATTGTTTATCTCTCTCGAAAACTTCGTCCACATGAAAAGAATTACCCAACTCATGACCTTGAATTGGCAACTATCGTCTTTGCTTTGAAGATTTGGCGACATTATCTATATGGTGTGACTTGTGAAGTATATACAGATCATAAAAGTTTGAAATATTTCTTCACCCAAAAGGAATTGAACATGAGACAACCAAGATGGTTAGAATTGATTAAAGATTATGACTTATAGATTTTGTACCATCCGGGAAAAGCAAACATAGTTGCTGATGCTTTGAGCTGCAAATCCATGGGTAAGTTGTCGTGCTTGCTCACCAGTTAAAGAGACTTGATATGCAACTTAGAAATAAATGAAATTGAAGTTGTACTGCGCGAACAAGGCAGAATCTTAGCTGTTAGTTCTACTCAACCTACCATCATTGAAGAAATTAGAGAGAAACAACTTGAAGATGAGTTCTTGAAAAAGATTGTGGAAGAATTTGACTCAAAGCCAAGGCCGAGGTTTGTGTTTGAGAATAATGTGTTGAAATTTCATAATAGACTTTGTGTACCAGATTCCTTTGATTTAAGAAAGCGTGTTATGACTGAAACTCATAACTCCAAACTTGCCATACATCCAAGGAACACAAAGATGTATCATGACTTGAGACAGAACTTCTGGTGGCCTGGAATGAAGAAAAGCATTGCCGACTTTGTAGCTAAATGTTTGCACTGCCAATAAGTTAAAGCTGAACATCAATGACCGCTAAATTACTTCAGCCGCCTCTAATATCGGAATGGAAGTGGGAACATATTACTATGAATTTCATCGTCGGTCTGCTTCGCTCTTCTCGAGGTATGGATTCTATCTGGGTCATAGTTGATCATTTGACTAAATCTACTCACTTTCTGCCTGTTAAAACCATTTATAATGCGGACAAATTAGCTAACATGTATATAAATGAAATTGTGAGATTACATGGTGTACTAGTATCTATTGTATCTAATAGAGATTCAAAGTTTACATCAAGATTCTCAGGAGTTTGTATGGCGGCTTTGGGAACCGAATTGTGATTGAGTAGTGCCTCTCAGTAACGCCTCATGGGACCTCGCTACAGTTCGGACTCGATTTTGTTGCGGTTCTAAATCTGAACCAAAGAGTCCAACTCTGGCAAATCGTTTTGAAGGAAAACAGATTTTTTGAAAAGAAGTGCCAAACATGGATCGCTTTGCGGATAATGAGTCGCCACCTAAATATTTTAAAATGGGAAATTTAGGAAACCACGACTCGGTCGAAAGGCCACGTGTCCGTCATCACCAAAGTTGGCTCGGGAACTTGGGTACGATTAGGGAAGGTCACATCGTGAGCACCCCTCTCGCCGATCAAGACCGCCTCTACTAACCATGATATCTGCTTTTGAAAACATTGTGAGTTCTTATTAGGTTATTAGCCTAGGTTACTATGTGATGCTCGCAAAGAAACAAGTATAGACCGTCATTCAATTGGAACAAAACATGAATTTGCCACCCTCGGTGGGCTTAAGAAAGCAATGATTTTGCCACTATCTAGTGGGCTTAAAAATGACGAATTGTCCCAATTCAGATAACTCAACCTCCACCCACAGGCATTCAAGGCAGTTATATCACATAAGCATTTAGCCTCATGGTAAGCATGCTATTATGGCAACACTCACACGCATGCAAGGATGCTAAAGCATAACCACTTACCGAGTACTCCAAGCCAAAAGCAACCGATTAGAAATCATGCATGATCCTAAGTATCTTTGAAATGCCTAATGCAACACATGCATGCAACTATAGCGAGCTCGGCTATTCTAAAGATGGCATGTGAGATGCTTGACTATCATATATTCAACTTGGAATTGAAATACGATGCGGTTTGTATGATCGCCGAGCCAGTGCAAAAGCAGATGAATGATGCAAACATCTTTGTCATCTTTGTATGCTAATTGAAACATGCCCTATATCTAACCATAAAAGCGGATAAATAAAATGGAGAAAGAAATGGGGTTGGAAGACATACATCACACTCACACACCCTTATTACAACATTGCCCTCATGAGGGTCCGAATAAATATCTGATCCGAATAAAAGAATATCTGATCAGGAAATAAATATACAAATTTCTAATTAATTGACAAATTAACTAAGAAAGTCAGAAGCTGGCGTGCAAGCCGGGGCGCCTTATACGATAGATGCCGCTATGCTGGCTTTGGAATGCTACCGATTAGCCTCTGTTTGCGATATTTCTCGAAATCGCGTCCGACTCGAAAGTTGCTAAACTCAATTTTCTTTGCAACAGAGCGAGGAAAAGAGGCAGCAGTGTATTTCACAAATATATGCATGCCTTGATCCTCGTGCCACCAATCACGCATATCGATGCATGATGGCCGAGGAATCGGATTGCACAACTTAATATAGGGATGAATGTAAGTGAATGTTACAACAAAACCTAACTCCATCATGGGTAATCCGGAGTGTCGGTGACTTGGGAATTGAGACCCGTTCCGTTACTCGGAGTACGAAACGTGCCTCGTTTCCCGTGCAATATGCATGATATACATGAAATGCAGCAAACATGTGATATAGCATGCACAATGCCATGAAAATGAGTAACCTCGAAATGCGTGCACACGGGCACGCAAATCGAGAAAATGTATGAATGCAATCTAAGATACAACCTAGTATGCACTATGCTGTGAAAATGAGATGAAAATGAAACGCCTCGCAAAGCGTGCGCGCGGGCACGCAAACCGAGGCGATGGCATGAAATGCAAAGCGGATAAAATAGAGTGCCTCGAAACGCGTGCACACGGGCACACAAACCGAGGCGATGATGTGAAATGCAAGTCGGATAAAAGCGGCAAGTGCCTCAAAGCAGCGTGCACACGCACGCAAACCGAGGCGATGATAAAATAGAAATCGGGTAAAGTGCCTCGAAATGCGTGCCTGTGCACGCCAATCGAGGCGATGATGAAAAATGCAAATCGGATAAAACCGAAGTGCCTCGAAATACGTGCAATACCGGACATAAACCGAGGCGATGTGAAATGCAAATCGGATAAAACCGAAGTGCCTCGAAATGCGTGCACACGGACACGTAAACCGAGGCGATGATGTGCGATGCAAAATCGGATAAAATCGAAGTGCTTCGAAATGCGTGCACACGAGCACGCAAACCGAGACAATGATGAAAACTGCAAAATCGGATACAACCGAAGTGCCTCGAAATGCGTGTACACAGGCACGCAAACCGAGGCGGTGATGAAAGAATGAAAATCGGATAAAACCGAAGTGCCTCGGCAGCGTGCCTGGTAGCGCCGTCGAGGCGATGATGAAAGAATGAAAATCGGATAAAACCGAAGTGCCTCGAAACGCGTGCCCACAGGCGCGCAAATCGAGGCGATGATGAAAGAATGAAAATCGGATAAAACCGAAGTGCCTCGAAACGCGTGCCCGCGGACACGCAAACCGAGGCGATGATAAAATGAGACGAGATGGCATACGGAATGCAACGATGGGCTTACACCAACATGGGAGAGCCTCAGCTCACTCACATAGGAGGCCGTCGGATAAAAACAAAAGTCGCCTGAACGCCGTGTCCGGACACGCAAATCGGGGCAATGATGTAGAAGCATGAAAATACAAATTGGGCTTATGCCAACATGAGATAGCCTCAGCCACGCCCACATAGGCTGCCGGAATGATAAGAATGAGGTGCCTCGAAGTGCGTGCCCATTGGCACGCAAACCGAGGCAATGCAAAAATGATACAAATGGCATGGGAAATGATATGCAAGCATGGCAATGGAATTTCAGCACCTAAATAAAGGGGAAAACAGCCCCGAAACAATTCGAAATAACACTCGAAGCATGCATTCATCCCGAAAATGTGAAATTAAGCCCCGAAATGGCCTATAGCCATGCTATACATGCAAAATATGATCATGGAAGCAAGAACAGTAGCAAGGCAGTCCAAAATATGGCATTTTTTCAGTAACAAACTTGGCCAAAATGCAAGTAGGGATAGATCAACAATAGCATGCAAAATTAGTGGCCAAAAGAGGGGTATTGAGACAAGTGATATATGAAAACCCCAAATGGACAAACTTTCTTCTACAACATTGAAGATGAGATAAAAATAAGCACAATTTCAGAAGATGACATCCTCAAAATCAGAATACAAACATGCTATAAAATCCATGCAAAGTAGGCTTCCAAATAGGCTATATCATGAGACATGCAATGCACACACCAAATGACAAAACTTTCTTCATGAAATATGTAAGGGGGACAAAATAAGACCTAACCCAGTATGGGTCGAAGTCCCAAAAACAAACACAAATAGGTCAAAAATTGCATGCAAAAATGGCACACTTGATGAAATTTGAAGGAGGTGATATATACAATGACCAAATGAGGTTGAGCCCTTCTACAATGTTGTAGAGGGGCTCAAAATGAGCACAAAACCAGTATGGGTCGGACCCCTGAAAACAAAAGGAAATAGGCCTAAACTAGCATGCAAGATAATGGCATAAAAGCTAGGTATTGAAACAAGTATATCATAGGAGCATCAAATGAAGTTGAGCCCTTCTACAAAGTTGTAGAGGGGCTCAAAACAAGCACAAAACCAGTAGGGGTCGGAGCCCCAATTCTCAACCAATTGGAGTATAGAAATGAATCAAGAAAAAGCCCTAAAAGTTGGTTTTGAAGACTTACCCTTGAAGACTTGTCTTTCTTTGATTCTTGGCTTTGATTTGTAGCTTCTCAACCTCTGAAATTCACTTCCTAGCTGCTGGAATGGTAGTAGGGATGGTGAGGCTAGGTGTTGATGAAGAGAAGACCTAGGGACTTAGAAGCTTTTTGAGGTTTTGAGCTATGAAAATGGAGGAATTTGAAGATGATCTCTTGAGACAATTTTTTCCAACCTTGAAGAAGGAGGGGGAGGGCCCTTCAAATAGACAAGAAATGGGGTGTAAAGGGAGGAAAGCACCCAATCTTTCCTCCCGAAATATCCCGGATGCCCGGGATATGTTGGAAGATATCCTGACAATTTGGGGACAGTGAAAGCAAGAATCCCATCGGCCAGGTGGTTCTCTGCAGGTGGCCGGCCACCCTACATGGCCACCAGTGAAAAAAAATGAAGTTTTGAATTAGTGGCCGACCACCAACTTTTAGGGTCCTCCAAGGTGTGTAGAACAAGGATCCAAGGTTGGAATTTGGCAACATTGAAGCAGGATTCACAACATTGCATTTGAAGAAGAGGCTCAAAAATGAAAATAGGAATTGCTGGCCGACCATACATTTTTAGGGTCCTCCCATGTCCCCTGATCACAGATATGTAGCTTTGGTTGGAAGAAAATACCTGTGGTGTTCAACATTGGCAAGTGAGAAAACGGCTCCGGAGGAGCGAACCGTTATCTGGGATAATTATCGCCTCCCACCCCCAGGATCTTCTGGTGTTGAAACAGAGGTACCGCCAAATTTGAACAAAACTAATGAGAAATGAACGCCGGGGCCAAAACCGAGCAATTCGATCCCAAAATGGGTCATGTGAAGTGGCATACGACAGAAGTGGTATCTCATGACTCCAGTGTCCCTCGAAATGACAAAACAGAGGTTCCTGCCAAAAATCAGAGAAAGCGGATACAAAATGAATGTTCGGGGCCCAAACCGCGCAATTCGGGGTTCCGAAAACCGGTTACAGGCACCGAAAGTGGCATACGGCCACGAAGTGGGCATCGGGGGCCCCAGGGTTCCTCGAAATGTTAAAACAGAGGTCTCTGCCAAAAACCGGAGAAAGCGGATGCGAAATGAATGCTCGGGGCCCAAATCACGCAGTTCGAGGTCCCGAAAATGGGTCGCCGGGCACCGGAAGTGGTGTTCGGCTGCGAAGTGGGCATCAGGGGCCCCAGTGTTCCTCGGAACTATAAAACAGAGGTGCAGGCCAAAAACCGGAGAACTCGGAGATGGTTGGGCGGTCCCGAGCCGAGGCATTTAACGGTCCGAAATGGGCAAAATGGCCTCACGGCCACGAAAAGTAGCTCACGGCCACCGAGATAATCTATCGACCACTTCCTTCCCTCGGGAAAGAAAACAGAGAAAACCGAGCCTGGTTCGCAAACCGAGACAAGGCATAAAAGAGAATTCGGAAGTCCGGAGGCAGGGCGCGCGGCCGCGACTCTGAGACTTCTGAATAAGCACAGTATGCAACATCACCGAGCGCTCAATCGGTGACGTCTGAGTCTTAAGGTCGGTCAAAAATGGGGTGTCTACACCTACCATCCACAGACAGACAGTCAATCGGAAAGAACCAATTAAACTTTGGAAGATATGTTTCGAATATGTGTGTTGGACTTCCAAGGGAATTGGAAGACTTATCTACTTTTAGTTGAGTTTGTATACAATAATAGTTATCATTTAAGTATTGAAATGGCTCCTTATGAAGCTTCGTATGGAAGGAAATGTCGTTCTCCTATCTGTTGGGCTGAAGTAGGTGACAAACTATTGTTGGGACCAAAACTTGTACAAAAAACAACTGAAAATATGAAATTAATTCAACAGAGGTTGAAAACTGCACAAAGCCGCCAAAAGAGCTATGCAGATGTCCAAAAGTAAGATAGAGAATACGAAGTCGGAGATCCTGTGTTCATAAAAGTGACTCCAATGAAATAATAAATGCGGTTTGGAGTGAAAGGCAAGTTGGCACCGAGATACATCGGACCATATGAAATTCTTAAAAAAGATCAATTCAATAACATACCGAGTAGCCTTACCTCCGGTCATGGAGCATATACATAATGTTTTTCACGTATCTATGCTTCAAGAGTATTTAAGAGATCCACTACGTGTAATTGAGCTGACTCATGTACTTCTAAAATATGATTATACATATGAGGAAAGGCCAATGCAAATTATGAATCACCGAATCAAAAGATTGAGAAACAAGAAAATTTCGTTAGTGAAGGTTGATTGGCAGAATCATGGAGGAACCTATGCAACTTGGGAGACAGAAGAAGACATGATGAGAAGATACCCTAAACTATTCCTTTTGGACCCGATATTCTTCCAAAATGAAGGTAATTCGAGTTTGGAGGACCAAACTCTTTAAGAGAGGAAGATCAGAATAACCCCGACCCATAATTAACTTTAATCCATGATTTCATATGTCTAATAAGTTATTAAGATCAAATTCTGAATTAATTACATACGTGTTGCATTATTTGTGTTTATATCTGTTTAACGTAGGAAAATCTGTTTATGTTTCTATTTTGATTCGGAAATTGAAGGCCTTATCGGCATCCGATTTAAAAATTGACTTGATTTATGTGTTATTTGCGATTTATGGAATTTTGTGGTAGGTTTAATTGAAATTCAATTCGAAACGATTAAATTAGAATAAAATAATTCCAAATGATTAGTCTAAGCAATAATTAATGAAGCTTCACTAATTAGCCTATATAAGGCCACTATCAAGCCCAAGACTCTTTTTTTCCTCATTCATTTTGAGATCAAATGTGTGGAAGGAAAGAAAGAGAGAGAGATTGAAGCTAACATTAAAGGAGGAAAAGAATTGAGAAAGAAATATGGGAGATTGAAGAAAGTTGAGGGAGTTTAGCTTCAACACTTGCTAACTCAAGACCTAAGGTAGGAAATTCAACTCCTTAATTATGAATTTGAATTACTTAATGTAAGAATTCAAGAGAATTAGAACATTAAGCTTAAGAATCAAGCAAAAATTTAAGAATTGTAACTCATACTATGCATGCATGCATAATTTCTTCTATTTCGAGTCCAATTGTTAAGGATTTTCACATGCATGTACTAAGTCTACCATAGTCTTGTAATTTCATCATATTTTCCATCAAATTACTTTAGTTGATCATGTTTTGGAAGCTATGAGTTCAAATGAATACATGCATGTCATATTTAAAGCATGTTTATACATTTCAAGTTGAATTTTTTTGCACAATTGGCTTGCTTTTGGGCCTTGATTTCATGAAATAATCTTCAAATCATAACGTTTTACAAGTTCCTACATGTTTTCCAGAATTTTGGCCCAAGAAGATGAGTTTTGAGGTATGGAATTCGAGTTTTGAGCAAAGATGAGCAATCTGAAAATTCTAGAATTTTTCTCTCCGCTCGAGCGTGATATTCTGCGCTCGAGCGGGCACCTTTGTTTTTGCATCCCTGTTCGAGCGACCAAAAGTTCACTTGAGCGTAAATTGCATACTCTCAAAAGTTACATGTTTTTGTAGGCCGCTCAAGCGACAAGAGTTGCGCTCGAGCGAGGGAATGAGTTTCACGCTTGAGCGACCATCGAGCGTTCGTCGAGCGTGAAAATTACATAACCAGTACTTTTTCAAAATTTTCAGAACACTCGAGCAGAGAAAGTTTCGCTTGAGGGTCCCCTTACATTTTTCTTATGCCCGCTTGAGCGAGAAAAGCTATGCCCAGGCGTGACCTTATTTGCAGAAAATTTGACCAAGTGTTTTCAAATGCATTTTTGCATCCTTATTTCATCCTAGGCATTCCTAGGCCAAGATTAAGGCATATTAATGAGGGTAACGTATAGAAACACACCATGAATAGAACATAAAGAGTTAAGTATGTTCCAACGTGTGTTTCAATGTGTATTTGTTATGTGTTTATGTAGGTTACGTGCCGTAAACTGTTTGATTAATCTGTTTTGTTTGTCTGCACCTGAAGCCAACTGTGAGTAATAACTTAGTAAAGTTATGTTCAATTCTATTTATTCTCTGTATAATGAATTAAGATCTGTTTTCTAAAATGATATGTTTTATACAATGAATGATTATTCAATTTCTGATAATGTAATCGTGGCATCCTTAGCATCATGTGATATCTGTTAGTTGTTACCCGGTATCGGAGGTTCCATTATGGAACTTATTATGTTTGTTATCTGTTACCTATACCGAAGGCTCCATTATGAAGCTTAGTATATCTGTTATCTATTACCCGGATTCGGAGGTTTCTTTATAGAACTGGTTACTCATAACTACCATATGTTCTGCATATGTTTTGTATTTGCTCTGTTAGCGCTAATGGATGTACCACGTATAATTAAGTATGAACTTTGACCTCTGTATATGTTTTGAACAAGGATATGAATATGAATCTGAATTATGATTTCTGAATCTAGTATGGACTTCATTAATTAAATCCTTTACTCCGTTATTATTCACTAGGCTTCTGCTCACTATTTATATTATGTATGTAGGTGATCAGGCACGTGACCAGGCTCAGAGTTGAGAACCTAGCATCTCAGTTTTTGTCAGCCAACCTTTGTGCCTCCCGAGGAGATTCCGGATTAAGTCAAGTTTAGTGGCTTTTTTTGTGAATGTATTGGACTTTATTTCTTTTGATTTACGGGCAAGATTTTTGATAATATGTTCATGAAGTGATGTATAATATCATATCTTTTGACGTCACTCGCAAGTTTATAAAAGATTTAAATTATCTGTTCCATGTATGCCTTCACAGCTCAATGGACTACATATATTTTGTATATTTGCTTTTACAGCCCCAAATTATATGTTATTCTATTAAGAGGCCTTTGGTAATCCAAGGATTACTGGCCAATTACGACGCTAAATCTATAGGGGCAGGTTTGGGTCGTGACACCAAAACAATGAAAAAACAGTAGGAATAATAGCAAACAAAACAAAGCTACAAGCAAAGTATTATACCTCTTGAACTGAAGAAGCTATTCCAAGCAACAAAACCAAGTAAACACACCATCTAAAGCTCAAACCAAGCTCAAGAATACCTTAGCTCAAAGATGAGAAGATTTGGTTAAAGGTGTATAGGCAAAGGTTGAAGATTTGCAGGCAAAAGTGTAGAGATTTGGTAGAGAGAGAGAAAAATTTTTGATCTTAAAATTTTCTAACCTTAAAACATGAGAGAGGTGTCTCCTATACATTATTTACACATGAAATTCCCTCAAGGAGATCCAGCCCTACACGTGGGGATAGATGCATGCATCTGTGTAAACAACTAGCATAAATATCTGCAAAATACACTGGTGGCCGGCAAGCCATATTAGTGGTCGGCAGCTCAAAAGTGATGGCCGGCTGCCCAAAAGTAGTGGCCGGTAGGTCACCAGAGGTTGCAAGCTGGAAAAACTAGGCTTGGTCCAAAATTGGGACAACGAAGGTACAGGGTTTGAAAGGCTCAAAGTTGTGGCATTCTGCTGAGGACTTTGAGCACTTGGCGAGCATATAAACTTATCATCGGGGTGTGCATGCAAGGACGTCCAAGTCGTAAGGGCCGTCAAAAATGGGCTGTCTATAATAAGTTTTGAAAGTTTTGATGTGTGTGTGAGTGGTAATGGAGGTGGATACTCTTATAAACCCTATCTTATGATTAAGTGGGTGTGTGAGCTTAATTTTGAGATGGGGTGTCCTAAAATAATTGATGTCCTCATTAATAATTTCATTTGATATTATTATTGTAATAATTTTTTTTAAAAAAAATAGTAATTCTATTTACGCACCAGTAAAGCTCTTAATTCACACTATTTTTAAAAATTTTTTAAAAACTATTATTATATCCATAAGTAAATTATCATTCTGGACATAACCTACCCTAACATTCTCACACACTACTAGTAACCATTATCACCACCAGAACCACCAATCGTCACCGTCATGAAACCAAACCCCATTATTAGTCATCTTTTCCCTGAACCTATCACCCCCGCTGCTACCCCTTTCTAGCCCAAGTCACTAGTCCACCATCATACTACCACTACCACTAGCGACCCATCCAATTTCCCCCACCCACCACTAGTGTCAGCCTTCCTTCGTAGCCCTACAAACCCACCCCTACCCATTTACAACCCTAACCCACACTGGTGATCCAATGACGAGAGAGAGAGAGAGAGAGAGACATAGCAAATCATGATTGCTAGCTTCAGAGAGAGAGAGAGTTCGCGAGTGGTGGCAGGATGGGCTGAGGAGAGGCAGCGTAATTAGAAAGAGACAGGAGATGGAAGACTGTGGAGGTATAAAGAAGAGGAGGAACCGAAGAAGGGCAAGGAGATTAGCTAGAGCTAAAAGGGGAAACGAGCAGTGGTAACGAAGATGATAGCAATGGCGGCGACGTGACGGTGGCTAGGGTTAGAGTTTGTAATGAAAGAAGGTAAGGGTAGTTTTGTATTATTTCAAAGATATTTGTGTGCATTGAGAAAAAAATTAAGAAATTAAAATTGTATGTGATGTGTACTAAGTGAATGAATAATGTACAAATAGAATCACTCTTTAAAAAATAAAAATCCAAAATAATAAATAAAGTGTTATTGCATCACTCTAAATTTGGTTTACATTTTGTTTTTATGTGTTGTATAGTGCCCAAGGATCCCTTGTCTCCAAAAATTTCTATCCACATGTCCCAAATCATTCACAACCATTGGATATGTCTTGGAATTCTCAAATATTGGGATTTTCAAATGATCCAATGGTTGTGAGTGATTTGGGATAGGGGGACATAAATTATTTAGGGACAGGAGATCCTTGCTCGTTGTACGGTACATGCTCTGCAAGAGTGCTTGCTTTCCTTTTTTTATTGGAAAATGTTTCCAAAGTGATCTTAACCTCCGCATATCGTAGGGTCCACTCGTGTATGTGTGCAGTCCACATCATAAATGATTCAAATTTGTGAGAGTCTTGTAAGAGTGGGGTTTTAATCATTACTCTTCTTCATTTCCGTGGACCACTCTTGCTTAGAGTTTATATGTAGTCCAACAAAGTTTGGTAGTTAGTTGGTACTAAAAACTTTCATTTTGATTGAGTTCTAAATTTGTCTTTTAATTTTTTTAAAAAAATTAAATTTAATTTGACAAAAATAAACATAAAATGATTTTTTTTTTAATTTTTAAAAATTATTTCTGCCTAAAAAAAAGAAAAAATCATGCGAAAATAATGAGTATCTTATACTTTTTTCTACAAAACTAGTCTTTGAAAATTTTCAAAAAATAAATTCTAAAAGCTCAAAAAAAAAAAAAAAAAAAAAAAAAGTCACTTTGGTGATAAAAATATGTCCCACATCAGTAAGTAAAAAATTCATAAAATTTATTATTTGTATATTATTACTCTTCATTGAGCAACCTAACTCTCCATAATAGCTCTTTAAATTTCTAAAATATTGATTTGTAATTATGATTCAATTGTAAATAATGAATAGCCCAATTAAACAATCAATAACAAATCGGCATAATAATTTAACATAAAAAAAAAAAAAAATCACAATTAGACTCCTCCAATTGTGATAAAAAATCATGGGCCAAAATTCCAAAACAATTTACTAAAAAGATAAAAAAGAATTACACACCAAAATCCTCAATTACCTAATGAATAAACTCGATGTGCTTCTTCCTCTACTGTCTTCACTTCAAAATTGCTTTACTTAACATTAAATCCACAACACCGATGTTGAATCCACGATGATGAGTTACTCTAGAATCCACCAATGCTTCAGGCCAAGTTTCTCGTAATCAACCGATGAACACCTCTCTCTTTTTGTGAATGAAATAACAAAAACAACTCTTAATGTTTGACAATATGTAATCTGTTGATCAATCGATCACCTTCTATACATCAATGAAACTCATATATAAACACCCTTCAATATAAAATACTTTATCTTTTACTTTTCTCTGAGAATCTGGACGGGTTAAACTCTAAAAATAGCAAACATCGCACTTCATACTAAACAAAGCTGAGAAGACCACTCGAACGCTCACTTTACCGCTCGAGAGGTGTGACTAAAGGCGGTACTCACATATAGGCCAACCGCTAGATCTTCGTACTTAATCAATGAACACTACAGGAAAAACAGGGTTTTGGCGTCGTTTTTTAAATATCGTTTTTTTAATATTTAGTGGCATTTTAAAAACGTCGCATATTTCTTTAGTTAAAACGATACCGCTTTTGTAATAGAAGGGTTTAGAAATGTCTCCAAATGCGTTAGGCCTCACACGTCTATTTTGAAACTATGAATAATTGTTAAAGCCTTTGCATATTTCTTTGCTTGTTGACCTATATTTTATTGAGTTTTGGTGTATTTTTGTATCTAATAATTTGTAGGTCTAGAGTTTTGTGCAGTTTTGATGTATTTTGGTTCTTGCTTACTTCAGTAGCCTAGCCATTTTTCATTTTTGGCATGTTTGTATTGTTTAGGTCCTGCTTGGTAACGCTACGTTTTCATTTATATTTACAAAAATTTTATAAATTTTTTTGTTTATTTTAGAAAAACATAAACCACAAACGCTGCTTTTTAATTGACAAAATGTTTAAAAAATTTTAAAAATATAAAAAACAAAGGAGAAATGGCAAGTGGCGGCGGAAGACGGTGATGGAAAGTGGTGACGAGGTGGTGGGTGGGTGGTGTGTGGTAGCAGTGGGTGGTGGAGGTGGTGGAGGTGGTGGGTAGTGATGGTGGGTGGCGGATGGCGAGTGGTGATGGTGGGTGGGTGGATGGTGACGGTGGGTGGTGGGTGGTAATGAGTGGGTGGTGGTGGTGGCGGCGATGGTGGGTGGTGGTAGAAGTGTGGCGGTGGTGGGTGGGTGGTGGGTGGCGGTGGGTGGTGGATGGTAGAGTGGGTGGTGGTGGTGGGTGGTGGTTATGGGTGGCGGGTAGTTGGTGGTAGCGAGTGATGGATAGTGGTGACAGGTGGGTGGTGACTGGTGGTGGTGGGTGGTGGTAGCGGGCGGTAGATAGTAGTGGCGGGTGACGGGTGGATAACAGGTGGGTGGTGGGGGTGGTGGTGGTAGTGGTGGTGGTGGTGGTGAGGGGTGGGTGGTGGTAGCGAGTGAGTGGCAGGTGGAGGGTGGTGGGTGGTGGTGGCGGAAGGCGATGGTGGAAAATGGTGGCAGGTGGTGGCTAGTGTTTGGTGGTAAAAAAAAAAAAAACTCAAAACTCAAAATGGAAACACATTTTTTGAGTTTACATTTTTTGGCCAAATTTATAAACTAAGACCACTGATTTATAAATTAAAAATTTACCAAACAAGTTTTTATTTGTGTTTTTAAAATTTTTGTAAATATAAAGTAAAACGAAACGTAAGTATTACCAAATGGCACCTTAGCTTTGATTGATTTATATGTTTGATCAACTATTCCTTGGTCTAAACGTAGACCTCACCACAATTTGACAAACCACAAAATCAATCTAAACAAAACACTTCTATATACATATATAGATATCGCTACATTGGTCATGTAATTCTTGGTTTAGATTATCATGTACAATGGTTTGTAGGTTTAGAATTTTTGCAGAGTGTTAGATGAATTTGGTTTGTTTTTAGTTTCTTTGCTCTTATTTAGTGGTCTAACCATTTTTCATTTTGGCATGTTTGTATTGTTTCTCTTTTGATTGATGAAGAATTTATTTTCTAGTTTTCTATTTATTAATGCCAATGATGCAGAATATAACTATCTACTGACTTTTTTCTTTGTTTCTTTGTTATCAGCTATGGAGGAGCGCTCATAGAACTCCCATGCAACCTAGATCTTTTGGATGATATTTCCTTTGTGAAGTTGGGCTTGCTGGGTGATATTTCCTTTGTGAACTCCCTAGCATTTCATCATTTTTATTGTTAAATTTTTATTTGCTTATTATTGTGCTAACCAAGATTGTAAAAAATTGATGTGAAACTTCTGTTAAAATCATATTTTTTTGATTGTCTTGTTAAATTTGTTATTTGACAGGTTAACAATATATGTGTGATAAAATATTTTTTCCTTTGGTTGTGTTTGTTGCTTGTTTTAGTTTAGAATAATTATGCAATGTTTGCCTAAATTTACTCAATATATTGAAATAACAGCAAACTTTATCCATATTATTCCTATTTTGTAGCTTTATTACGTGTATTTTTTAGTTAAACCTCAGAGAATTAGCACAATTTCAAAAACAAAATGTGAAGCTATAACGGTGTTTTCAAACGCCACTATAGTATAATGCTAAAGGTTATATTTTTAAAATAGAAAAGAGCTATCATGAAAATTTTAAAGCGTCGTTAAAAATGGTGTGACGTCATTGTATCGTTATGCAGTACATTTAGCGGTGTTATACTAATATAGCGACGCTTTTAAAGCGTCATAAAGCTACAGCGACAGCTACATCTTCGGCATTTGGTACTAAACGTCACAAAAAAGAATTAACGGCGCTTTTGATAGCTATAGCGGCATTTTTTAAACACCTCTAAAACCCTAATTTCAGCAGTGAAAGTGGCAAATAAAGAATGCTAAAGTTAAAATACGGAATGTCTGCACAAACTCCTGGTACAATTCGGATTGGATTCGCATCTAAACTTTCATAGAGCAAATAAAAATACAATTAAATAGAGTTTTGTCTAACGAGATTGTCAATTATAAAAATCTAAAACTCTTGGTTATAATTTGAAACTTGGGTATTTTATTTATTTTGGCAAGCCCATTGGTTAGTTAGAAACCTACATTCGAAAAGAAAGTTACTTAGGCCTCGTTTGGGAACATGCTAATTTAGTAACTTTTTGGCTATTTGACTAAAATATGAGCTAAAAAAAACTAGTATGTTTGGGATGACTTTTTAGCTTTTTACGAAAAAATGTGCAAAAAGTAAAGAGAAAAGAGAATCTTTAATTTTTTGGTATGAATTGTTGGCTTTTTGATTAATTGAGTAACTTTTTGACTTTTTGACTAAAAATGGGGGTTCCCAAGTGTACTCAGACAAATTCCTCTTGGGTTATAGTCCAACTTAATAGATATAATAGAGTCTATCATTTTTAAATTTAAAAATTTGAGAGTTCGTGGAAATTGGACAATCCTTACTTTAGTGACCTATATTAATGTAAATTATTCCCCCACACATGTCAACTTAAAAAAATTAAGGGTTTTATATTAGGCCTCCATAGGCCATCAGTGATTTTATTTAATCTGTAATGTGTTTCTACATTTTTTGGACAACATATATACTGTCCAATTCAACTATCATTGAAGGCTAGAAGCAAAAACAAAAAAGACCAAGATGTCACCTATACATGACAAACACCAAGATGATGTTATCTATATATATTATATAGTTTAAATTCAAAATGTTTAAAGATATATATACATATATATATGTTGAATTCGATAATGAACATAAATATTTTCATAGCATGATGATCACGTGCGGTACCCAAATAAAAAAATTCCTCACAAATTAATGCATGCACTCAAGAGGCTAGCTTCACTCGCTTGCTTTTTATAATACCATATTATATGTTTGTCTTCTATATGCATATATATACATTGTATAGTATATATATGGGACGTCTGTATGTTTTCAATTGTCGAATTCTTATTGCTTTATGATTTTATTCGAAGGAATGGTGTTTCATGCGCAACCTCATACTCATTATCAAATACATGTGTATACATATATATGTACTTGAAGGATTGAATCTAGCTAGGAAAACAAAAAGAAGTGGACCCATCCAAGTCTTGTGCACTTTGGATGGTGGGTCTAGTGTTTTTATATCATTCAAGGGAAAAATTAATGTGAACTTGGTGCAACTATGTTTTGGGTAAGAAATACTCTAGCAACACCAAAATTGATTAAATAAAATAAAAAAAATTGGACACAAAAAATATATGAAAGGATAATATTTTTCAAAAGTAAGTCACACTGCATGCAAGCTAGTCCAAACACCTGGTTAACAAAAAAGAAAAAATAATCAATTCATATGGATTTTATGTTTGATTTTTATGTTCGTAGTATAACTCTTTAGGCATTTTCGGAAGCAGGGTTGGTGCTGTGCTTGTAAAGCACAACACCTTGTTGTGATGTCCATAGGGTCTTGTTCCGACCTCATGTCCATAATTTAAACTATTCATATTGTATGGTTCATCAAGTAGATCATCCATGAAAAATCACATTAATTAGTTATTTGTAGCCTCATAATAAAATTATATTTGTTTTTAAAAAAAATAAATGGTTAGTATAATTTTGATAATTTATTTTAAAAACAATTAGGTTATGATCATTAGGTTATAGATGTCCGATTAACTTAGTTGTTGTTGTTGTTGTTGTTGTTGTTTTTTTTTTTTTTTTTTTTTTTTTTTTTTTTTTTTATGAATGATATATTTTACGGATTCAATAATATGAGCAATTCAAAATATCAAAATAGGCTTGGGACACATCATCATGGGACCTCATAGCGTGTGTTGTGCCTTAGGACACAACACACTCTATATCCAGCATTTTCATACTTTTAGTGTATTTTTTTAATATATTATTTTTGGAAACATGTTTTTGTAGATTTATTCGAGATTTTTGCCAAGAAAAAATTTAGCCAATTTAAAATTAGTTTTATTTCCCAAAATTTTATTTTATTTTTCTTTTAATCACTCCTAGGGTTATTAGGATTATAACTTCTCCTTTTTTCTTTTTCTTTTTTTCTTTTTTCATTTTTTTTTTTTTTTGGTGGTAATTAGACTTGTAAGCCTTACGCCTAATTCCAGTTTTGGAATTGAATAAACTATTAAAGATATCACAATATATTCTTGGTATTCTTAAAATCAACAGAGTTATTTAAAGAGGCAAAAAAAAAAAGAAGAAGAAGTTGGTGAGATATTGTTCCAATAAATTTTGCTTCTACATGCTTCTGTGCATCAGAACTATACTCTAATTTTATTTGTTATTTTTTTAATCAAAATTTCAAGTATCGAACCTATGAAAAAGAAATTCATGCTACCCGATAAGATAATTAAAGAGTGGATGAAGCTAGTTAAGAAATTATTTATATATTATATATGCGATAACTTTATGTTTTTAAATGTCAAATTCTTATTGCTTTATGATTTTTGTATTTCATGTGTACCTCTTACTCATTATCAAATGTCACTTGATACATATTTATATTTGAAGGATGGAATCTAGACAAAAAGAAGTGGACCCAACCATTAATCACATACAATGCTTGTGCACTTTGGAGATAACAACCTTGCTGCAGACTCCCAGTGGGGGTCGCACCCCCAGTGAGGTGTCGCACTCCCACTAGCTGAAACTCCAAAAAAATAAATAAATAAATAAAACAGTTTTTTTTTTATCCAATCATGAAGCGCCACCTCACTGGGGGTCGACCCCCAGTGGGGGTCCGAAGCATTTTTCTTGGAGATAATAGGTATAGTGTTTTTATTATCATTTAAGGGACCAATTAATGTCTACTTGGTGCGGCTATGTTTTAGGCAAAAATAAGTCTCCTTTATTTTGTTCTTAATTAGAGAAGTTCAAGTGCAAAAATCCAATCATGTGAGGTGAATTTAGGCACATAGATCTTTTGTCTTAAATCTTGGCATCTTTTAAAATACTTACAATTATTGGATTAAATTTTAAGATCTTTGTACTTTGATATTATTTCATTTATGAAACATACAGATTTGAAGATAAAGAATTTTTAGCTGTGAATAAGAGTGTTCACAATACCTTTAACATACATAAAATGAAATGATATCCCAAAATTGTCATCCATTGCAAATTCTTATGAAATTTTTAAAAAGTAAAAGATGAGAAGATGAGAATATCACTTCAATTTATTCCATACAGTGAAAGATTAATAAAAATGGAAGGCTAAATAAAAGGACAGCAATACCATCGCATGTTGCAAATAGGGTATGCGCGATACGGTTCGGACAGTTTGAGAATAAAATTATAAATCGAATGGCGGGTTAGCGGATTAGCGGATTGACAAATTATAGTTTCGGCAGTTTTTGGTGGATTGACAGATTGAAGAATATTCTAACTAATTATCATACATTTACATAATGTATAACACCAATTTGTATAATATTTTTTAGATATATAACACAAAATAATTTTACTACTAATTTATAATAAATTTCATATCTTAAATTTCTTTCATACTCATTTTTACATTAATATTCATTGAAAGTTAAAAAATATATATTATTAACTATAATGGAACGGAGCGGAGCGATTTGATTGGTGGATTTTAAATTTTAAAGTTTATATCGCAATTAACAGTTACAACAATATAAATTAATACGAATCAATACGATTTTAACAGATTAAATGATATTTTGCAAAACCCTACTTACAAATTTTCAATGGAGGGAATTATAATAAGATTTTTATATAGAGATTCTAGAATGCAAATTCCTTACTCCCCAAAAGGGGGACTAGCAGGGGAAAAGCAAAGCAAAAAACAAAACAATTACTCTCTCTCTCTCTCTCTCTCTCTCTCTCTCTCTCTCTCACGTGGCCCACCTAGAGATATCCTTTCTTCATAAACTAGAACTCCACCAGCAGTGACCAGCTCAGAGGTTCAATTCATCACTCTTCTCTGTCAGTTGATAACACTGATTACTCACCAACTTCAAATTGCTTAAGAGCTCTAAAATAAGTAGCTCTAATAGCTCTAAAAATACTGTTGCTCTAATTGATGTGATGTTTTACTCTTTATTTATTTTTTATTTTTAATTTCCAGCACTGTCAGTTCATTAGAGCTGGCTTAGTACTCCTTTTCTAGTGGTCTGTAGCACCACTGATGTTCATAGAAAATTGCTTAAGAGCTCTAAAATAAGTAGCTTTAATAGCTCTAAAAACACTGTTGCTCTAATTGATGTGATGTTTTACTCTTTATTTTATTTTATTTTTTTAGTTTCCAAGATCGCCCATTTCATTAGCTCATTAGTGCTCCTTTTCTAGTGGTCTGTAGCACCACTGATGTTCATAGAAAATTGCTTAAGAGCTCTAAAATAAGTAGCTCTAATAGCTCTAAAAACACTATTGCTCTAATTGATGTGATGTTTTACTCTTTATTTATTTATTTATTTTTTAATTTCCAGCACTGCCAGCTCATTAGAGCTGACTTAGTGCTCCTTTTCTAGTGGTCTGTAGCACCACTATATGTTCATATTCAACATACAACTATTCACCAGTGTTCTTCATTCTCGTAATCACACGTGTATAAGAATGTTAGGAAGGAAGATAGTTAGGATTATTTAGGTTGTGTTTGAAGGGATTATTTAGATAAGAATTTAAGTAGGGAAAGAAAAAGTGAAAAAAAAAAAAAAAAACGTAATCTCTATTTTATTTAGCACTTTTTACTTTTTACTTTATAAATATCGCATAATTGTGTTTTGAAAAGTTGGTAAAAAATTAATTTTTGACTTTTTACCAAACTTTTTAACTTTTTGGAAAGTGATTTGGAAAGTTAATAAAAATCTGGCTTCTGACTTTTTGGTTTAATATTTATTTATGGTGTCAAATCAAATTATAATGATCAAAATATTCTTATCCAACCTAAGAAATTTATTTTTTTACTTTTTTATCATAAGTCCCAATTTGTAATTTTAACACTTGTGTTTTTGCTCCTCCCAAATGAAAATTCATAGCGTTTTTGGCTGCTAACTTTTTTGGCCTTAGATAAAAAACGTGATTTTTTACAAAACTTTCTAAAACGGCACATAATATGATATGAAATTCTTTCATTGTGGATGTACTTTTTACGTTGGAATCTAAACGAATAAATTCTTGAATTCAACTGTTGGACAAGTCATAGTGAATAGTATTAATAGGTTGGAATTTTGCGACGAGTCTAACATGATATCAGAAAACTTATAGATGGCTTAGAAAACTTCAATTATTGAAGTATTTTTTTGGTTTTGAATTGGAGTTCGAAGAGACAAACCAGTAAAATCAGTTATGAGTTGGGCCATAATAGAGAATATTTCTATAGGGAGGTTGAGTCACATGTCTAACATTCTACATATATGTTTTTTTTTTTTCAAATTAAAGATAAACACAATCTTAAATGAAAAAAAATACCTTAAAACTTCTTAGGAAAAAAAGTACATTTAAACATAAACAATTCAAAATATATAATTGTATTTTCATTGTGGTAATTGCATCTAATGCAAGTGAAATGTATGACTTGGGTTGGGATACAATTTTATTTGCTTCGACTTACACCTCAATAAAAATACAATTAGTCTAAATTATTCTCATTTAATTATAATTTCTCCAAATTTCCACAACATTGAATTCGTTGCTTAAAAGATAATTAAATCCTCAAATCTTTCCTTTTTGACAATAGAGTTGTAGAGTTCATAGGTTAGTGAAGTGTCACTCTTACCACCAACACGATACAAAAACTAGATATCACAATCAATCAAGTGCTACAGTGAAAGTCGTTTAGTTGCTCTTACTCCAAATTTCAACAACACATGTCATATAGAAAAGTCAAATATACTGTTGATTTGAGTGATTTTGATCTTCAATAATTTTGTAATATTAATTTAGTTCTTAATGTATAAATTGTGTGTTTAAATGGTCCATTTGACCTCTCATATCCATATTTGCTAATTAAAGGCGGGTCAATGTTTTAAAAATCGGACCGGTGAGTGAATTAAAAAAATGATTGAGTGGACGGGTCATTGGTTCAACTGGAATCGAACCGTGACGTTATAAATATATTAAAATTATATTTAAATAAAAATATAAGTAATAAAATTATAAATTAAAAATTTTAATAATCTTAAATATTTCTCTTAATACTTTTTTTATTAAAAAATATAAAAATGTATTTAAAAATATTATTAATTTTAATTTTGGAAGAAGAAATCAAATATTCAATATTCCCTCCATATGATTTTAATTCAAATAATTTGATTGAAAGAAAATCAAAAATTTTGGAGAGATATCAAAATTTTAAATTTCTCTCCAATAAATTTGATTGAATCTCACATAGATTTCTTGAGTTTTTTTGAAAGAATTTTTTTTTTTATAAATAGATAGAGGCTTTCACAATAATTTCAAGCTCTCAATGAGATTCCTCACAAGAGGAGAGCCTTAAAAGAGAGTTTCCAATTAAGGCCAAGTTTGGTATCTTCAAAAAAATTTAAAAAGTCAAAAAGTCACTATTCTATTTAAGTCACATTATCTTATTTAAGTCACATCACCTCTCTAACACATCACTTCAAACTCAACCCAAATCCAACCTATATTTCATAAAAAGTCAAAAAGTGTACTTATTTAGTCTTTCCAAACTTGGCCTAAATTTTTATTATATATATATAAAATATAATATATAAAAAATAAGAAAGAAAGAAAGAAAATAAAGAATAAAAAAAATACCAAAAAATCGTTTTATCAACCCGGTGAACCGGAACTGGGTCGACCGGCTCGGCAGTTCGACCGCCAATTTTTCCGGTTCTCTCAACATAGGCCGGTTTTCCACTCTGACCGGTTTAGTGGGTGTACCCGGACCGAAATCTCGATCGGTCGGCGGTTGAACCGACCGATCCGATCCGATCTAATTTTTAAAACCATGGGCGGGATATTTTGTGTACAAATTAACATATCATCTAAAAAAGAAAAGAAAAAAAAGTTACAGTTGGTCAGATCTTTATTTTTATTTTTTTGGTCCAAAATGCAACTACTTACGTCAATTAATTTAGATCTTAGTATTTTTTTTTGTTAGTATTTGGAATCATTTAAACACAGATATTGTATATTTTGAATGCTTGAGAAGTTGTTATTTTAGTAGACTATTTTAATTTTTGACTATTTTAGTAGGTTACAATTTTTATGTTTGGGAAGATGATTGGAATTAGATTTTTTTATAGTTAGATGTGATATTTGTGAGAGAAAAAATGAAATGATTATGAGTTTGATATGAAATTTTGTTTTATTAACTATTTAATATATTTTGTCTTTTAATGTTATTTTAGTTAAAAAAGCTAAAAAACCTTCTTCGAATATAGACTTGACGCAATCAAATGTTAGAGTTAAAATGACACAAAATATATATTTTAGCAGCAAATGAAATATTCAACCTTCCAAAAAATTATCAGAGGGACCCGTAACTGATTCGAAATTTAATTACAAGAGAGGTAGGTGCAATATGAAACCCACCTTCTTTAAAGAGATAGTCAATTTTTCATCAGTGTCGATGAAACAATTATAGTGGAGATGTTACTGGTTCAATCGATAATATATGTACAACTTGAATGTTTAAATTTATTAATTTGATTTATTATTATTAGGGTAAATTATAAATACACTTTTGAAGTTTAATTAAAATACAAATTGTCTCTTGTGATTTTAAAAATTACATTTCACCCCTTGAAGTTTTTAATTTCATAACAAATCGCCTATTTTATTAATAAATTATCAAGTTAATTAACAGATTTTAATGATCTTAGAAATATGTTTCATTTAATAATTTAGGTAATTTTATTATTATATAGGAGAACAATTATAAATTTTATTTTTTTAGTTAATTCTGTTAAATAAAAAATGGGAGCTTCTTTGATAAGTCCTCTTTCTAAAAGTTTTATTTCATCCAATCCACATTTTTTTTTACTATTTCATTAGATTCTATTTGAGATAAGAAGACCAAAACACTCCCAATCTCTTATGCCCCTATTAATGTTGATATTTAATGTTGATTGTTATTATATTTTTGTAGTTCTCATACATCAGGATGTTAACTGTCGTTATATTCATATTAATTTGGAATGAATTTTCGTCATTGTGTTGTCAATTATATGATGTAAATATTCAAATATGTAATTGAAATAAATATTCACATTATTATATTGACATTAATTTGAAATAAATTTTTCTCATTGTATTGTCAATTACATGATATGAATATTCATATTAAAACATACGAATATAAACGTTCACATTACTGTATGTTATGAATAAGAATGTGTTGTCAATTAAAAATATAAAATGTTGTGAACATTTACAAGACTACATTAGATGAAAGAATTTTTTGGAAAGGTGTTGTGAACGTTCACATCAGATGAGAAAGAATGTTCACATTATTTTTAATGTGTTGTCAATTAAAAATAAGAAGGCTTACATGTTGTGAACGTTCACATCACTATATTAGATGAGAGAGAATTTTTCAGAAAAGTGTCGTGAACGTTCACATCAAATGAGAGAGAATGTTCACATTATTTTTAATGTGTCGTCGATTAAAAATATATTAACATTATATAATAATATAAAATAATAATATCAATGTTATTTAATTTGTATATGAAATTTCTTATGTCTTGGTCCTTTCCCTTCTCTCTCCACATTAAATATTAATATTAAATATAAGAGTATAAGAGTTTAAGAAAATAATGTAAATCAAGAAAAAATATTTTATGGAATAAAAGTAAAAATACAAGGGACTAAGTGGGTTAAAAAATTTCTTTATAGACTTCTTAAGTTAGAATACTTCTAAATGGGATTTATCAATAAAAATCCCATAAAAAATACTAACAAGAGGGTATTTATAATTTTTCAGATTACAAAGAACAATTTATATTTTAAGTAAACTTTAAAGGGTATATTTGTAATTTACCTTTATTATTATTATTAATATAACAAGGAATTCTTGACCTCAATCCAATAAAACCCTAACGAATTGGAAGTTAAACCATGGTAATTATATGAATTCCAGATGTTAACACCCTACCAACCTAGAGTTCATTTCAGTGTAAGAGTTTAGATTCTCTTGTAAAATTTTGATTAAGTGATATTTTAGAAAGATGATAAAAAAATTAGTTTTTTTTTTACTTTTGTACTTTTTTGGCTTTTTTGTGTAAAAAAATAGAGATGTGATATGACTCAAATAAGTCAAAAAAATTAACAAAAGATAAAAAGCTAATGTTCCCAAATTGCCCCTAACAAATAGTATTACTTTAATGCCTCGTTTGAAAACATGTTATTTTAGTAATTTTTTTTTGATTTTTGATTACAATATAAGTTTAAAAAATTAGTATGTTTCGAATGATTTTTTAATTTTTTACAATAAGATATGTAAAAAGTAGAGTGAAAAGAAATTTTTTGACTTTTTAATATAAATTGTTGGTTTTTTAATTTTTTTAATGACTTTTTAACTTTTAAATTAAAATAATAAGTTGTCAAACGAGGCCTAAGTATTTTTATTATTTATTAACTTATCTTTAATAATTATTTAAACCATTGTAATTTGTAACTTATTAAGACGAGTCTTTGGCTTATTTAAAAAAGTAGATTAAAATTTAATTTTTTAATTTTTTTAACTTCTTTTAAAATAACATGTAAAAAAAATAAATAAATAATATGATAAAAAAAAAATTTTAAAAATTGCTTTCAATCTCTTTTTCCAAAAGGGCCTTTGTTTGTGAAAATGAATCCACGAGTGAGAGAGCGGAGCGAACCCTCACTTGGTTTCTCTTCATTGTCAAAAGATAGCCCCGGGTTTTCAGGATTGATCTGATCGATGCCGTTGACGTTTTCAACTTCCAATGGACGGTGGACACCCGTACATATATCTCTGTCTATATATATATATATATATTTGTATTGTAAGGCCTTGTTTGGTATATATTAAAAAAAGTTAATATTTTATTTAAGTCATATCATTTTATTTAAATTACATCACTTTTCTACCACATCATTTTAAATCCAACTCGTACTTTATAAAAAGTTAAAAAATACACTTATTTAGAATATTTCAAAAAATCCCTAAAAATCAATTGTTAAATATTAAGTTAAAAAATAAAATATAATTATATTTTACTTATATTTTATTAGTATTTTTTAAATTTATATTTACATTTGTAATCTGAAGACAAGCTTAATTTTCGCTCTCGCTCTTATATATTTATTAATATTATATTATAATTAGTCTCCTCCACTCTTAAATTCTTCTTGTTCTTATTTCTTTTACATGTGAAGCGTCTTTGACCCAAACATTTGCTTTTCCTTTCTTCTCACCATTTTTTTTGACCTCCCAAAGCGTGCGTATTTCCAAATTCTACAAGTATATACTTACACAAAAATATTAAAGATTTTAAAAATTTTATCAAATATTTTATATAGATGTAAGATTTACATGGTGTGAGTCTTATATCCATATAAAATATTTTGTGAAAATTTTTAGAGTATGTGCATTACTCATACTTATATGAGTCAGGTATAAGAATTTTATGATTTGCTTTGCTACATTGGTGTATATCTCACGCTCCAAGATGATTACTCTTAATAATTTGAAGGGTAGAGATTTAATGTCATTTATTCAAAAAAATTATTTGAAATTTATGACGTAGATTTAAAACTAATGCACCATGGGTCACATTGAAAATGAATTTGATTTATGTATTTCAAATTTTATGCACTTACTTTAATATTTTTGCTAAATACGTAGTGTTGTTGATTCGAAGTAAGATATAAGTTTATTTAGAAAGTGACTTTTTTTTAATAAAATAATATGAAAAAATCAATATGCATGAGAAAGGCTTTTTGATTTTTTTTTTTTATGAAAAATGTACAAAAAAATAAAGTGAATGGGATTAAATCTTTAATTTTTTTTTCTTTTAAATTAAGAATTGATTAACTTTTTGATTAAAATATACAATTCCTAAACGACCCCCAAAACATAAGTTCCACCATTGGACATGAATCATATTTAACATTATTTTGAAGTAAAATAATGACTTATATTAACCCAGTGGTGGGGGAAAAAATGGGACTAACTGATGAATACAACAAACAAGGTAGAATGATGTGGTTGTATTGGGGATTATTATTTTAAAATAAAATGTTCATTTAAATGATATTTAATTATAAAAATGTTATTGTTATATTATTTTAGTGATAAATTTGTTTATAAATTTTTGTATGACTAACATTTTCCTTGCATAAAACATACTTTTCTCAGGTGAAACTCTGTAAACTAATTAGTGCCAAGTCCAAAGGAGCCCCTAAATGTTATCCTTTAATACACTGTGCACTCTGTTACATTTTTGGTCCTCAATACTTCAATTATGTTAGTTCATTTCCTAATTCATTCAATTTGTATTTAAATAGTCCACACTGCAATTTCCATCCGTTTTTTTTCCCCTCTAAATTTGGACTACAGTACCAGCACGTTTGGTACTACGGAATGGACTGAAGTGGAATGCCTATTCTAATTTTGTATTCCTTTTCTCTTGTTTGATATTTTTATTTAAGTGGGAATAATTATTCCATGAGAATGCCCGTTCCAACAAAAATTGAGAATACCTATTCCATATGGGAAGCTAAGAAATAGCTATTCCATTCCAACATAGAATCATTATAAAATAAAATAACAATCTCTCATAAAAATAAAAAACAAAACGATACTTTTAGGAAAAAAAAATTCTTCTTCTCTCTCTTCAAGCTGAATACTCTCACGTACTAAACAATCAGTCATAGACGACTCCATTATTATTCTTCTATCAGGTTCAATAGATATATATTTTTTAAATTATGTTTCAATTTATTTAGACGTTGGTTGTAAGGCATATATATATATATGAAACTCTATGAAATCACATTCAATGTATAATATATATATATGTATCACGTTTTTATTTTTTTTATTTTTATATATAGTTTGTTTGTATTTTTTTCCCTTTTTTTCTTGATTTAAATTTTGTTTCACATACACAAGATTGAGTGATTTGTATCTTTCATTTTATGTTTTTTTTTTTCCCATGTGAACTAATTTGAAAATTTAATTTTTATTCCATACATAAACACTGCACAAGTGATTGTTATTTCTTGTTGACAGATTAAAAAATTTCTGCATAAAAACATTATTGATTTTTTTTTTTGAAAGTGTATGTATTTACTACAAGAAGAAATATAAAAGGAAAGATACAAAACATCAAAACATCAATAATAAATTGACATAATGAATGAGCTATTGTTAGGTAGAGTAGATTTAAATTTTATCATTGTGTAATGTTGATCAGTGGTGGTCCAATCATCTTTGCGGTATTAATGAATTTTTGTTCATATTAATGAATTTTTTACAATTTTTATTTATTTTTTAAATTTAATAGGATTATACAATATTTAATTTAGTAGTTATTAGTTTCTTAATCATTCTATTCCATTCAATTTACTTGACCAACCAAACATAAGAATTGGAATGGGAATGGTCATTCTATTCCCATATCATTTTACAATGTCAACCAAACAGTGAAATGAGAATGAGCATTCCATTCAATTCTATCATGCATTCCATTTCCACTATCATTCCATTCCATCATACCAATAACGTACTTATTTCTGTTTTAAAAATTAAACTAAAACGGCATTATAGGCCACTTAAAGATTATCTGAATAAGTCGAGTTCAAATTACACAATCAAATTGTTAATGACCAGAATGACATCGAACTCATATTTTAAAAATCAATTGCGTATTTAACCTAAGTTGAGTTCAAATTACACAATCGAATTATTTATAACCCGAATGACAACGAACTCATATTTTGAAAACCAACTGCGTATTTAACCTAATTTATTAATATTAATATTATTATTATTATTATCCCATGACATAGTTTATGCAGGAAAGTAATAAAGAGCCGCCAAAGAAACCTATAAAAAACAAGATGAGTAGACCAGTGTTTCGTCATGTTCAAAAAAAAAAAAAAAAAGACCAGTGTTTCGTCTGTTAAGGGCACGCTTCTAATTTAAAGGATAGTTTATTCATTAAAGTGTAAATATGGTGCTAAGTCTTTGCCAAAGTCTTTGCCAATACATATACAAGTATACGTGACTATGTTGGTTTCTAACTCTGCACTGCACTTGATTTATTTTCTGCATATTCAATAATACAGACTTCTTTTTTTCCTTTTTCTTCTTTTAAAAAATTTATAATCTATACTTCTATACTATACTATTTATATAAGTAAATGTAGTGGAAGCTCACAAACTCTCAATCATTTAATCCTAATTTCTCATAATTTTGTGAGATAAAAAAAAATGAGGTGGCACTTCTTCCTCTCTCACCCAATTTTTTCTAGCCAAAATAAGGGAGAGAAAAAAATCCATATAAAATATATAGGAGAAAATATAAATTTTAAAACTTTCTTATTACCTCTTTCCTTTATCTCAATTAAAGTATCCTTCTTTCACATGATTTCCCGGTCTTAAATGTCTCTCTTCCCACCTTCATCCTTATATATAGTTATATTTTTGTTTCAATCTCACACTGTTTCTCATAAACAAAAAAAAAAAAATCAAAATATGACTGTATCTCTTTCCAAAAAAAACTTACCCTTATTTGTCACATCGCCCCCATGGCCATTTCATAAAAAAGTTTGATTGGTATTTGCCTAGATGGCCATTCCGTAAGAAAGTTAGAAATTGGTATATATGATACAATAGAAGTTTCCATTACTCTTTTTTATTTATTTATTTTTTAAGCCCCTTTCTAAGTTTTTGAGGTATATGTTTCACTTATTTTATAGACAAACCAACTGCTCTACATAGAGTTTTTGTGTGTTTGTATTTTATAACAATAAAGCAATCTATCAATTTTTTTTGTATATGTTTTTCTTCTTCTTATATTTGAGAAAAATTTTAGTATTTTAAAAGTTACAATAGTGTTGAAGTTCAAACAACACACTCCTAAGTCACAATGGAAAACAAACAACAATAAATGAGAAGAATAATCGAGAATTACTGAAATGATCAAATAGATGGCTTTTCTAGAGGAATTAAAAAGTTTTACCATGAGAAGGAAATTTCAATTTGGAAGTACATGTGGCCAACTTAAGTCTTAGAATAATATGTCAACAAGAAACTTATCAAAGACTCCTGTGTAAAGAGGTCAATTTCGTTTTTGTTGCCCCTTTCTTTCTTTCTTTCTTTCTTTCTTTTTTTCTTTTTTTATTTTTATTTTGTGTGTGTATATAAATAGAATCTTGAATAATACAAATGGTGTATATGAGATGGAGAGTATTGGCAATGTGTTCTCTCTCCTCTATCCAATCTTTTTTTCCATTTGAGTGTTTACTATTGTTAATTGTACTTTAATTTAATTTTATTTTTTTTGGGCACAATTTTTTCTTAGTCCAATAGATATGAGCGCATGTTTTTTCTTTCTTGCTAAAGTTTTAGCTTGAGGTCGTGTGAGACAAATGGTTAGAACATTAATCTTAGATAATAAAAAATAAATAAATAAATAAATAAATAACTAAAGACCAAATAAGAAAGGCAAAATTACTTATATTAATGTGTGATTTTGGTACATATAAAAAAAATAAAATATTTATAAGATGTTCAGTCTCCCCCCCTCCCCCCCTTTCTTTTTTAATTTATTTTTTATTTTTTATTTTTATCTTCTTATATATTATAAGAATGTAGTGTGGAACATGAAAGGCTTCCAAACCTTTAATACTAAACTCTTAATCACTTCTAATTTAAAATAAATAAATAAACTTTACAAAAAAATCTGATATATGAACAAATAAAGTTAACAAATTTGATCTATATCGCTTAGTTAAAATCTTTCTTAATTAATAGATTTGATCTCTATCTCTTCATTTAAAATCTTTATTTTATCTCTCAATATCTAATTTTAAATTTTAAATTTTTTAAAAATAAAAAATATATTTGGCATAAAGTGATAAAAAAATTACAAACCCATAAATATTTATAACCATGTATATAAATTAAAAATATATATAAACCCACAACAAATATAGATAGATAATTTATGACATTCAGTTTATTATTAATTTTTTAGCATATATATGTTTTAGACATTAGGGTCATTGAGAAATATCTTATTTATTGCTAGTATTATTTCATTAGCTAGAAATCAAGTTTATTATTTTTTAAAAAATAGATCAGTTACATGATAATAACATTTTCTGAATATTTATTTTGAATTATTACCTTTACTTATGAAATTTGAAAAGATGATCTCCATACATTATAATTACAATTTTATGACCTAAGTTACAACTTAATGCGTTATTAAAAAATTTACACATTATTAAATCAGCGCCCTCGTTTACCAAGATTGAACAACATTTGATTAGGATGAGCCTGTTGTTGACCCACAGGACACGGCTTAGTTTAAATGATATTTGATTTGATTGTTCAATGTACCCATGTGTAGGACCCCTCCCTCCCTTCACCATCCTTATCTGAAAGAGGAGTTCACATTGGAGTGCACTGTGTTTTCAACATGTGCCTTGATAGTTCCTGTATTACGTGGTGTTATCGATCAATAAAAAGTTACAAAATAATTAAGTAAGCTTACGAAGCATTATTGTAATCTTTGCCTTAAACCAAAATTATTCATTAAGTAATTACCGCTATGTGATATCACGGTTATATTTAGCTTACATGACCCCATTGCTAAATCACATTAATGAAATCAGATGACTAGGTCCATTTTGAAAAAAATTATTGAACATAAGGTTCAATTGCCTAGTTTGTATGGTCAAGATAAATATTAAGGAAATTTGCATTTTTGTGGAGCATTGGCAAAAAAATTATATTTTTATAGTGGTACCGAAAATAACAGAAAATAGTGTTAAAGCATTTCCTTTCTGTCATTTCTGTTCATTACAGAGTATGGAACTGCTATCGCTTTTGAGTATAGCACGGGTGTTAAGCACAGATCTGAGGTCACAAGCAGGTCCAAATTTGCCTACCCAAGCTTTAGCTCTCACAAAACCTTAAAGCTTATGCTAATGTTCCTGCCCCCATGTTGCCCTTAAGGCTCCTCAGGGAAAACTCTCATGTGTGCATGATGTAAATCTATTCATGTGCTTGATGAATGATCTTGTGTGCATGATGCAAATCCTCTCCCTTACATGATTGTAATGGAGGATTTTCATTATATTATTTAAGAGTTGTGAATTAATCATAAAAATTTATCACTATTATGATAAAAGAATAATACGTTCATCATATTATTATTGGTTTTAGGGACCAAATTCTTTTCGCTATTAAAAGTGAAAATTTTGTTATAGAAAATATTAAGAAACTAATTTTAGTCATCACGAAAAAATCGTCTTGAAAAGTATTTAAAAAAACACTTTTAATGACCAAATTTTTAAAATGTCGCTAATGATTTAGGGACAAAAAAATTCCATGCTAAATGATGTATTTTTTGAGAAATTTTAAACCCAAAAAAAAAAAAGATTCATCGCTAAATGTTCAATTTTATTACTAAAAATACAACAATGACAATTTTGACAATTAAGATATTTAGTTTTTAAAAAGTGATTTCATCCCTAAATTTGTCTCTAAAACCTTAATTTGTTATAATGGTAACAAAAAAATGTTGTCATACATTACGATCACATCATACATAGAGACCTTTTTTTGCTGTTTAGGAAGGAAAATCCAAACAACGAGATTACAGGGATCTCTTAGTTAACCGCCCATAGTTACGTTTTCATGTTGCAAAGAAGACTATGTAACTTTCAAATGTCATTCATTGAAGACTAATATCAATGAACAAATATCTATAGGATATTTGAGTAATAATACCGAATTCTAAAGAATATTGAGTTTTTCTACCCTTTTGTTCCTATCTTTCTGATATAGTTTGGGAATCCAACAGAATTATAGAAAAGTCATAAGTATTTTAGACCATTTTTGTTTAGGTGGACATGAGTTTAAGATTGGACTAATAGTCCAATAAAATTATTAATCCGATATTTGATTAAACAATTAAAATACGGACTAACAATCCATCCGGATATAGTATCCCACATATGATGGACTATTCAATCCTACAGAGGAAGATGAGATATAAATTGGAGGACTGAGCCAAAGTCTGGATTATTAGTCTCTCTTTATAATCCTAACTCAATCTAAATACAAAATCGGATACAGAGATTCGTAATCCTAGGATTATTAATTATGGGAATACTAATCTAACCCAATCCAAATCGCCTAAACAAACGGGCCTTAGTGTTATAGATTCGGTTATGACACGTTTTTGCGACATCAATCACTTATTACCATCCATATAGTTATATTTTCATGATGCAAAAAGATCATATTTTATGTATGTACCTTTCAAATGTCATTCATCCATTCAAGATTTCGAATTGGGGGGGGACCAGTGATCCACTACTGAGCTGCCCTAACCAATGCATTTCAAAACCATGCTTCAAAATTTCTCAACTTCATCTAATAGTCAACCAAAGAAGCCTTGTAACAACTCATGAGGCTCGTCACTAATAACCCCAAGGGATTTGGTTTAGTGGGAGAAGAAAGTAATCAAAGGGCTTATACACCTTAGACATTGCAGTTTGAATTTCACAAAGGCCAAACATCTCAAATCTCGGAGTCACTAGAAATTTGTCCTGTCGTTAATTTCAGAGTTTCAAAATTAATTGAGATGTGCATAAATTGCGCCAGACACCCGGTTATCAAAAAATAAAATAAAATAAGGCTCATACTAATAGAAGCTAGGTGGGTTGTGTAACAAAATGGTTAACTATAATGACAAAACAGTGGCAATGAAAATGACGATCCCAATAACAAGAGTGATGGCGAATTAATGGATATGCAGATACAATGGCTGTGAAAGGGAACCAATATATAGATTGCGATAAGTATTAGAAATGAATGAAAATTCTAAAAAAAAAACTAGAACAATATAGAAAAGGTATAAAATAAAAATAAAAATAGCACACTAAAATCTAAATTAATGAAAAATGTCATATATAATTTCACTTCTTATTGTATTTTTTCACCTTGAGACACAAGTGAATTAATTTCATATGTATTTATTAATAGTCTCATTGTTTTGTGTCTAAGAATGACAAACTAGATTTTTAAAAAATGAGGTTATGTATAGCCATGCTCATCTAAAATAAAAAAAATTAAGAAAAAAAAAAAGGAACTTTCCATAAAATATCTTGATTGGAAGAAATCAAATTGGTCTAAATCTTAAAATTAAGCACTAAAAAATAAAAAAATAAAAATTTAATTTGGAGGTATAAACGATGAAATTCATACCAAGCCCAATGTAAGTCGCCACGAAGTGGTGAGTTGTGCTCCTTTTTTTAATTGGCGAGAATTAGTTATTAGTTATTAGAGTAGTACATAAAGAGAATTAGCCTTCTCAAAATTTCAAAACACTAGATGCTTACCTCTTAATTCAATTCCTTTTTGGGAAGAGTTGAACCAATGACTTTCACTTTGAGATTAAACTCTTAAGAGAGTCATGGTGACCAATTAAGTCAACTTGGTTTGGTGAGTTGTATTTGTTGAGCCATTTCAGATCGCATATAGTTGTTTTGGGTCTGATTCAACAAGCTTGGAAAATGTGCAAAATTACTATTTTACCATCAAACTGTTCAATTGATTTGTAAACTCGTTGTCGATCACCACTACTGGATCAGATATATTTGTGAAATGAAGTTATGGTGAGAGACTACTTTGAATAAGAAATGAAGAAAATGTGACGCGTAAGTCCAGATTCAATGGCACCTACTAGATCAAGTACATGCTCGAAAATGACTTGCCATTTGGAATCAGTCTTATTTTGTGGTTTTGGATTTAAAAATAAACAAGTAGTGTAATTCCCAATTGATTGATTATGATTAATCAACAATAACCCTAGTGATTTGGACCCTAGCCTAGTGCATTCCCCGTGTCATGCTTCATTTTTTTCTTTTTTGGGATGTGCAACTCCTTGTGAACTTGATTTGGCCATGAGTTTATAGTAAGACTGGGCATATAATTATTTAACCTGTGAAAATTGCCTAATTCGAGCTGTTCGCGCTATTTGAACGGTTTCACAAAATTATTAGGATCAGATACAGTTTAGAATTTTCTTATTTTGTGGGTTGCGAGCGAGTTACAGATTTTATCTACACCCGCATTCACCTGCCTGCATTTGTATACAATTTTTTTTTTTTTTTTTTTTTAAAATCTAAATCATTAGATTTTCTTGCAAGTTTTGTAAGTGTGTAACCCTAATATTCTCTTCTCTCATTCACTTTAATCTGATTATCAAACTTGTAAGTTTTAACATTGTAACATTATAATAATATCACACACTGTTTTGTTTGAAATACTTATTATTCAATTGAATTTTTTTCAATTTTTTACAAATCTAGAAGTATGTGATGTTTTTTTTTCTCTGTTAATTTTTATTTAATTTAATTTTAATTTTTTGTAATCCAATTTTAATGGAGGATAGTGTTGAATCTCCAGCAACCAAAAATATTTCTAAAAAAAATTTTAAATAGCCAAAAAATAAAATTTTAAAAGAAAAAGAGCAATCACAAACTGTCCGCACATTCGCGACTCTTATCCGTACAAACAGCAACCCGCATTGCGGGCGATTGTGGGTTTAATTTTTTCTAAACCGCAGACATATGGGTAAGTCTAAACCACAAATCAAACTGTCAAAAAACCGATCTGCAAGCACTCATAATCTATGACATTTGTCACTTTATGTGATAACTCTTCATACAGTAAAGTCATAAACGTGTAGAATTTATATTCGGTTTTTATTAGGAACTATATCACGTGATTTATATTCAATTCTAGTATAATGGAGTTTTCACTTAGAATGAATTTGAATCATACATCATTACTTTGAAAATTGTGGATATTTAGGATTACTAATTATTACAATTTGGGACAAAGTTGTACGGTGTTAAGGAGGGATTTTAGTTCCAAACTAGGCTAGTCGGTCTCGTTTGAGAGTATGCTATTTTAGTAACTTTTTAATTTTTTACAAAAAAATATTCAGAAAATTAGAGAAAATAATATGACAATTTATAATGACTTTTTGAGTAAAACTAAAAATTGTCAAACAAGGCCTCAGATTGTTCTAAAATTGTACAGTTTGTACTTGTGAACTATATAAGAAGAATATTTCACTCATGAGAGATTTTTTTTTTTAAAAAAAAATACATATAACTATATTCCTTCTTTTCAACATAAATAAGTAAATAATTGTTTAATAATATCTATACTATATATTAAGGAAAAGGGACTTTTAAACCCACAAGCCATGTGAGAGCTTCAATACCTCAATCCTAATTTCTTAATTTTTTAATTTTTAAAAAAAAACAAAACCCCAACACTTAATGAATTCTCCCAAGTCTTTTTGACTTCTCCAATAATTGATTTTTTTTAAAAACAAAACCCCAACACTTAATGAATTTTCTCAAATCTTTTTGACTTCTCCAATAATTCCAATAATAATTGAATTCTTCAAGCTTGAGCATTGATTTTTTTTTAAAAACAAAACCCCAACACTTAATGAATTCTCCCAAGTCTTTTTGAATTCTTTTTGAAACCCCAACACTTAATTCCAATAATAATTGAATTCTTCAAGCTTGAGCTTTTAAAGATCAGTCTCCAATAATAATTGAATTAATTATCCCGTGCATAGCACGGGTGATAGGCTAGTATGTAACTTATCAGAATTGTTTTAGTTTTTTAGTTTGCAAGATCTATAAACAGTTTTTAGTGTCCAGTACGTTAGACGAAAAAAATTGTTTTATAAACTCAAGTTTCTTTTAACTTTAGAGTATCTGAATTCTTAAACTCAAGTTCCTAAACTTTCAGATAAATTAAACATCAAGTTCCAAAGCTGCAACTTTTCCAAAAGCATCATAATGTTGCTTTACTATTGCAATACTGCAACAAAAATTAATGTAATCTTAGGTGGATTATTTTATTCAATTTTTTTTTTCTCTATTTGCTGATAAAAAATAAGAAATAAAATTAACAACCACAAGAAGTATTAAATTAGTATATCCTCCAAAGCAAACCAGCGAAACACGTGTTACAATTCATTGAGAGGTTCGAGTCGGAGTTGTCTAATTAACAAACAAAGCTAGAAATTAAGCATCAAACATGGAAATAATGACAAGAGAAAAAGGAAGAGACAAAAACAAATTAAAATCAATTTGTCTAAGTATGAACTCGGCAATGCTTCCCTACAAGAACACAAAGTGCTTTTTTTAGTGGCATACTTTCTCATATTTTATCTTTTTTTAGAGACATTTGGTTGGCAAAAGCCCAAACAAGATAATGAATGCATTAGTTGAATCTAACATGGCCTTCAATAGTCATTGTTTTTATCCCTCATATGCAGCTTTGTAAAGCTTTATACATTATTAATAGTATGATTTATAAATAGGACCTCTTACATGCTATCAATTTTTGTATTGACTCAGTTTATACGGAGCTTTGTTTTGGTTATGAATGAGACCCTCACTAGTGGATAGTGGGATTGGTTTCCAGGGATTAGTCGACTTGTGTTGAGCTAGTCCATACGGAACTTTGCTTATCCAAAAAAAAAAAAATAGTATCATTTATAGATAACAAAGCCAGAATGCATTATTTTAAAAAGGCCCCTCAAAGTATATTGAAGTTTAAAGCCATTGTACTTGGACATTGCAGAAAATTTTAAAGATGTGTGGAACATCAAATCAAGACTAGTGATATGGATGGAATTAAGAAAAGACTATAGAGTCGTGGCCTATTTGTTTCTATGAAAAATTCTATTAACCATTAACACTTTTAAAATAGAGAAAATTAGTAGAAAATCCACTCTAGCAACTGTCTAAGACAACATGGTGGATATTTTTTATTAGTGAGAGATTCACCTTTTGTAAAATAATTTGGTGAGAAGTCTGAAAAGACATTTTGTTTATAATTTTATCCTTTAATTTATTTGTTGATTTTTTTTATCTATTAACTTTTTGTTGACTATCTATTCAAATTCATATCTATCTGTTCAATTTTTTTCTGTGTAAATTTTCTATCTATCGAAATTTTATTTGTATAAATTTTCTATATGTCCAAATTTTTATTTGTACAAAATTTCTATTCAAATTCTATCTATAGAAATTATATAAGTCTAAATTGTTTAATATTTTTATATGTATAAATTGCCTATTCAAACTCTATATGTAGAAGTTTTATTTGTCTCATTTTTTTTTATCGGTCCAAATTGAATTTATCTATTCAAATAGAGAAAAAAAACCAAAAAATTTATCTGTTCACTTTTAACTTTTTTTATTTGTTCATCATCATCATCAACAATCAACTATAAAAAAATATATATATTATCATCATCATAAATAAAGAAAAAGAAAAAAAAATCAACACAGATCCAACAAACAAATCATCATCATCAATAACAGATCAACACAGATCTTACAAATCTACACTAATCTCACAAATCTGAGTTTAAACCTAATATATACATAACACATAGAGAGAGAGAGAGAGAGAGAGACATAGAGAGAGGGGGAGAGAGATAGAGATAGAGAGATAAAGAGAGAGAAGATCTAGATCTAGGGCGAAGAGGGCAACGGCGAAACGGCACTGTAAGAAGGACGAGGGCTATGAGGGCCATGGCGGCTCGAGTAATCAGGTCAATTGTCGAAGTCAGATCGTCGGCCGGATAGAGGAGTTGAACAAGTCGATCATTGAAGTCGGGTCGTCGAATAGTGTCACTACAGTTGCCGCAAACAGTAGTGATGATGGCAGTGCTTCGGTGAGCTTGGTCTTACCGTTATCGGTAGTGGCACTGAGCTAAGGCTTCCAATGGTCCACATTGGTCGACAAGAGAGAGAGAGATGATTGATTCAGAGAGAGAGATAGGTGCTAGGGTTTGGATTGGGTTTAGAGAAAGAGAGAGATAGGTTTGAACTTTGATGGTAAAAACGGAGCGTTAAGATCCTCTAAAGTATTATCCCTATACTGATCTCCTACATATAGGACAAGTAGTTAACACGTAGCTCACTCACTAAACCAAGGGCTGAGATTTGAACTCATCAAAACGACGTCATTTTGGTTAGTAAATTGAAAGGAAAAAAACAAAAAGCAGTGTGGAAAAGAAAGAGAGAGAGAGAGAAACAGAGCCAAGCGAAATTTTGAATCAAGAAGCAATCAAACGAGTAATGAAAATGGATTTTGATCTGTGAGAACTAAATAAATGAAAAAAACAGAGGCAAGCGAAATTTTGAATCAAAAAGCAATCAAACGAGTAATGAAAATGAATTTTAATCAGTGAGATCTAAATAAATGAAAAAGAAGATTAAATCAACGCAAACATCTTTCAGTTTCTTCAAGTGCTCTTGCATTCTCTTGCAATCAACACAAGCATAACACAAACCTATACGAATATGTATCTCTATATGCATATAGAAATATTTATAGACCCCAAACAAATATATCTATATGTATATTTACAGACCCCATAATGTGACCCCATATTTACTGAGTTCATGAATTCAGATCCATATCATTATCATCATCATCATCATCATCAAAATCAAAATGAACAACAGAATCAATAGATTCGGTCAACAGACATGGAGATCGGTGAAGGAGATCAAAGATGACGGTACAACTTTTGTTCGGCTCGTCATCGGATCTGTGGTTTGTGAATGTAATTGAACCAAAGGTGTTGGCGTGGCGGTAGTGGAAGAGATCGAATACAAAAGCGGTGACAAAGAGTCTTCGGATCTCATGGCGGCTGAACCATGCACGCAATGAGTGGCAATGCCTTGTTGTAGAGTTTGTTGGCGGCGATAGTAAGCGGCGATGGGCGGATGAGATGGGAAATGAGAGAGAAAAAAGAGAAGAGCTGAACCTTGACAACAAAGAACATCGCGGAGTGGGGCAATGATGTCCTCCTCTTCTCTCATTCTTTCAGCCCTTCTCTCTCTAACTCTCCTTCAAGAACTGAGTGAAAAGTTTGTTCTTGTCTCTCTCTATCTCTCTCTGTTTTTTTTTTTCCTTCAATTTACTTACCAAAACGACATGGTTTAAGTGAGTTTAAATCTCAACCCTTGGTTTGGTGACTAGGCAACGTGTAAAACTGCTTGTCCTACACTGTAAGAGATCAGTGTAGGAATATTACTCTAGAGGATCTTAACGCAAAAACAGAGGCATCCCTTTAAATATATAAGTGTAACTTAGTCATTTTACAGAGGTTTTGTCCTTATGGACATAGTAAATTAGTGGCTGGACCTTTACTTAAAGAAAATTCAAAAGTGGATTTTTCAACCGAACACCCTTTAAAACATGTATCTTATTTATAAATAAAATAGTTTCTCAGTATAAAAGATATATCACATTCTTCTACTATATCACATTCTCTTTTTATTTTCTAGCAAAATTTTTTTTTTATCCTATTAGATATTACTTCTATAATATTTGAATTTTTTTTTTTTAAGTGTGTATATAGTTTATATATCATGTTGTACATACATGTTTGTTTGTATATATAGTGAAATTTTTTTATTTATTTTTGGTCTCCCCGATGATGAAATTTTGATTCTGTCCCGACTAATGAGAAAAGAATCAAAGAATAACTATTACCTGATTCTTTTTTTAGGTCTCCCCAGGGTATCCCCCGCCGACCGCGAAGACTAATTCCTTCGTTGGTTTGTAGGCACCTCGAAGGGTGGGACAGCTGGCCCAGGGATTTAAGGCTGCTCCATGCTCAAGGTGGGAATCGAACCCCCGACACTTGGTTAAGGGAGGAGGAGTCCCTTCCACTCCACCACACCCCCTGGGTTTAACTATTACCTGATTCATCCCAAGACCAAAGTTACATTTATGATCGTTGCAGTTACATTAGAATCAAAAAGAGTTTTAATCAAAGTTACTGATTACAAATACAAATACAAAAATACCCTTTAGATTAGAATTAGAATGAATACTTAAATTTGTTCATGTTCAGTATTTTTAAGGATTCACACTATCTAATATTTTAATGTTATATATCTATATATATAAAAGTAGTAAAAGTGTCGTCCATGATTAATCATTTTTTTTTTTTGTTGTAATGAAGCAATATCAATATTTTAATGTTGCTACGCCATTGTGCTTTTTCTTGTAGTGACCTTAGGGCTTAGGCTTCAACTCCATTTTAGTCTGCAAAGTTACAGACACGCCTTGTAGTTGATTATACGTGTGTGCTTACTAGTCAACAAAGGAAGCTTCTTAATTGATTAAACAAGTATAGATAATTAATCAATTTGGAATGCTTTAAAATTTTGTTAATATTTATTTATGTGATTTGAACTAGGGTTAATGAATCATTAGTATGTACACTTCTATTAAAAAACAGTAGGCCGAGGTCAATTTTATACTGTGGGAAATTGTAAACTCTATTTTTGATGGATAAATTACATTTGTAGTATCTGTAATTCACCTTTGGTGTTAATTTTAATTATATAAATTTTATTTTTAAAATTTTCATATCATATCAATTAAGTCATGTTGAGATGGCCTATTTAAAAAAATGGATTGAAATTAAAGGGCAAAATAATCCATAAATTCTCCTCAAATTGAATGGACTAATTTGTCACAAATTTTAAATTTTTTGCATGTCTTTTGTATAGTTCTAAAAATACCCTTCATGCCATTATTGATTTTGAACAAGACTAATACCATCGACTAAAGTATAACACATAGTGTACTATGGGTGACCAAAGTAAAAAAGATAAAAGATAAACATATCACATACTTTGAGAACCATTAATATAATTAACTCTTAATATTTATTTATGTGATTTGAACTAGGCTTAATGGATCATTAGTATATGTATAATTCTATTCAAAAACAGTAGCCTAAGTTCAACTTTATATAGTGGAATATTGTGTATATCTCCATTCTTAAAATTTTCCAGTTTGAGTAAGTCAACAAAAAAGAAAAAAAGGAGAGTCAAAACTAAACGATCCATTGAACTTTGTCATGAATTTAAGCTAATCCTATGTTGGTCAACTGACCTTAAGATGTCCTGGTAAGCATTAGACATTGAATGATCGTTAATATGTTTTCTTTTGCATCAAATTAAATTAAAAGGCCGATTATTAAATGCAACAAAACCTAATTACAGTTTGACATTCAATAGTGGAATTACATCCACTTCCATTATAGATGCTTTTTTCATGGCAACTTGGTTTTCATTTAAAGTTCTGCTTTGTTCAAAATGTTTTGATGAGAACTTCTGTTTTTACTTCTCATTTGTAAGGTCAACATTAAACTAACTGGGCTAATTGAGATGTATTCATACATTTGAGTATGCAAATTCAATTTGGTAATCATCACAGAAGTACAATACAAAGTACATAAAACTACATTACTTGAGGTATTACAAATGAATATAAATCAAACTATGATGATTTTAAGAGTGATGTTATGCACACCACCTTATATCCAATAATGGGTGAGACCCATGTGTGCACTAAGCCAAGTTATCGGATTATATTTCGTCTTTTTAAAAATAGACATAATTTTTAAAATTTTATTTATCATTCAATTTTAAAAGATAAATGTAATCTAGTCAAATAATTGTTGACATCTGATCAACTTTATTTCTTGTTGAGCTCTACAATGGGTCTTGGATCAGCATGGGTTGATAAGCCTTCTCATTTTTCAAGTAACATAATAATACTTTTTGAAGTAATGATTATGAATCTCTATCCTAAAGCCCAAATTGGAAGTACTGGTATTGGGTTTCATTTGGATGGCATTGGACTGGGCTTATTCCTAGCTTAATATAAGTCATTTCAAAACCATTTTACGAATATGCATCCACCGTGGGCCAGGCCAGTATTCCGTGTGATGGGCTCGTAAGTTGGGTATTAGAAAGGAAATCACAAAATAAGTCACACAAGTAAGCCCTATATATAACTGAGGCCCGGCCCATAACATCGCATTTGAAGATGCAATTGTTTGATTTTTCGATTTTTTAAAATTATTTTTACTTCAAAAAGAAATAATAAAAAATATTTTTATAATGAAAAAAATACATCTAATTCAATTTGAAGCATTAAATTAGACACTAGTCGTGTTCATATTTTACGCTCATTAAAATATTTAAAATTGTCTCAATTAATTTTTACATATACATATAATTTTCATCTTATATATATATAAATATTAATGGTTAGCACATGTAATGCATGTGTAAGTCAAATAAATAAATAAATTAACAAAATATTTACTATATTATATGCAACTTAAATAGTAAGAGTCATCTTTATTAAATTTGTGGTCTTTAAGTTTAAGTCACACTCTCTTCTTTATTTTATTTTTTTCTTTTTGTGAATAGAAAATTAGATGCTTAGTATAAAAAGAAAGAAAGTTTCAAGACAACAAAATAGATGGTTACACATATAATAATATAGATATTGTACGGGAAAGAATTTCACCTTCTCGTATAATCCTGTTGATCAAGTCTGCGTTCCTCAATACGTCGTCGTTCCACCACCTGAAAACACAAACGTGAGCTGGCCGGCAGGTGTGTGCCGGAAATCTCTCCGATGCCTAAGTTAGTAAGCAAGACAAGAAGGCAAAAGCTCAATGTATACAGGGAGCAAAATTGTATTACCTCTCCAAAGGTGTTATTGATGAGCTTATATAGATTTCACGTGGCACAATCCTGATAGGATTCTTACTCCTCCAAGTGTAGAGTCCTTCTAGGATTACTCCTCCTTGCATAGAGTCCTCCTAGAACTCATACTCTTGGAAAATAATGCTTATCCTCCAACACCCTCCTCACTGCTTAAACCAAGTGAGATGGTCTCTCTCTGAGAACTCCCCTTGGCCAGAGTAACAACCAGTTCGGTCCTTACTTATAACTTACCTCGGCGTGCCCATGCTAAGGCCGAGCTAAACATAAGAGTCAAGCTGAAAGACATTACGAGACAAAGTTCACCTCGGTTTAACACATGTTACGACCAAAGTAACCAAGCATCTGACAAATTGTTATTAGTTAACTCCATTCTTCACTTCTACTCAGCTCGGCAAATGCGTCAAGAAGGACTAAGAAGAAACCGAGCTACACCACTCAAGCACATGTGGGACTACCGCAACACTCCGTAGGCGTACAAGCTACCCTTTCACTTGGGCTTACTTGCCCAACCACCACAATTCGATTATAAATTGCCCTCTCAATTGCCCTTAATTCCATCTCAAAGTATGATTGGGATTACTGTCTACCAAGGGCTAGTCTTAACCTTTCGGTAGAGCTAAAACACCCATTAGCCTCTCCAGCCGAGCTAAGACCCTTTAATTTTTCCAACCGAGCTAAACTTAGGCCGTACTGTAAACGTCCGGTCAAAACGTCTCTTCAGTCTGCAGAAACTGAATCGATTGTCCTTCCAATGACCGTGGCAAACCACGATTGGCTACCCCAGTACTTGCCGTCCTTGTGTTTCACGCTTTTTGAATACTTCCCTCCAAAAACACCTTTTACACAAAACCAACCCTTCATTTCAGAATCACTTCTCACTCTGTTCATCTCCTCTCTCTCTGCTGCCTCTGAAGCTCGTGCCTCCTTCTTTGTTCCAATCCTCCGGTTTACCTCCTCTTCTTCTGGTAAGTGCGAATCCATTCTTGTTTTTATGTTTTTTACTTTCATTTTAATCCTTAGTAGTACACGTGGTGTGTTTTTGCAAAACATTTCGTGTTTTCTTCATTCATATCTATACTTCTTGAAGAACTCCACAAGAACACATTGAATACACTGATTTAGTTAGTAGAACACCCCTTTCGATCTTTGTCCATGCCTCAACCGAACTAGAATACTGTTGCTGCTGTCTAGGCAAACTGAAACCGAACTAGAACTGGAACATGCCTCAGAGTAATTTTAGTAAGTTTCCACCTAATATACCTCAGCCGAAGTAAAAATACACTTGAATCTTGAAATTCCGGTCCTCGACCGAGCTAAGCCCTAGGGGCTAGGCCAGCTTTCTGAGTTCTAAACCGAACTCAAAAGCTGCCCCCTTGAGGCATAACCGAAGTAAAAAAAACCTTCTCTTGAAACCGAGATAACAGAACATTCTGTGAACCGAAATAACGAGCACTTATAAGAAACCGATGTAAACACCATAGCACCCTGTAGAGCCGAAATAAAACCATTCTTTTTCTTGCTTTGTTTTCATAGCACGGTCTAGGATCTGTGCTTAACTCCTTGTTTTCCTACTTTGCAGACTTAGGTTGCCAAGTGTGTCCCTGCGCTCAGCCGAACTTCTGAGCACACTCACTCGACCGAAATAAATTATTCTTAATTTATAGGCAAAATGGGCAAGTACAGAATCCTTGTAGAAACCCCAGGAGGCCTACATGACTTTAGGAAGGACTACCAAATCCCAGCCGATATAAATCTCATACTAGCCGAACCAAATATAGAACCATGGGACAATGAAGGCTTTGTCCCCTTTACCATTCAATCCATAGTAGAGACCGGACTCAGATTCCCAGTCCAGCCCCTTATATGTGAATTTTTAAGACAAACCAGACTATGCCCCACACAACTGTCCACCAATATATACCGAATAATAATGGGCATAGCCGCCTTGAACCAACAAACCGGTCTCAACCTCGGTTTAGCCGAAATACTACACCAATACTCAATAGGCTCAAAGAATGATGGCTGGTGTTATTACCTTAGAATACGCCGAGGTCGAGAAAAAATAATAAAACACACACCGGACAAGGACTTGAACGATGATGACTTCTTTTGGGTTTCTGGAAATTTTGAAGACTTTCAGGCCCAGATCCCTGGCCGAAGAATAAGCTGGAAGAAAGGAGAGCCCGGTATTCATACTTCGGTTGCATTCCTTACTTTTACTTATTTCGGTTTTCCTCCATTTAACCGAACTAACACTTGTTCTATTCTCTGCAGATTTAGCCTTCCTCCATTCTCAGTACGGTCACCCCAACTTAGGTGTCCTCCGTGCCGCACTCCGGGTGAGAGAAAGAAGTTGGGCAAAACTTCTTGACTTTGAACCGACCTACAGATACTCCGGCCGACGAAAAGCAAGAGTAACAGACTTTCTCCTCGAAGACCCACGAGAACCGGACCCAAGCTTGCCAGAAATCGTCCTCGTGCCACTCACAGCCGAACAAGAGATGGCGAAGAAGAACAGAATGAAAGCCATGCTCACCGCAACCACAAGGGCCGAAGTGCCATCAACCCAGCCGACCGCCGAAACCATCATAGCTCTTCCCTCGAAACAACCATCATCCTCACGCCGAGCTAAGCGCGCCCGGACTCTTGAGACCGGCGGCTTGGTTGGCGAGTTGACCCCATCCTTCCACGAGCCCGAACCCAACCTCAACCGGAATCGTCTAGCATTGCCTACCAACAAATGGACTCCACCGTCTTCAACAACCGAGATATCGATGAAGATGACTCCGTTGTTACTGACAAGGATTACCTTCTAGCTTTCAACGGCTGGGGTGTTTGTCTGCCAAAGACATGGAGCACCACGACAGCGGTGAACACCGGTGAAGGCCATCCGGTCATCTACTAAGTCGATGATCTTGGTAGCGATCTTGTTTTGTCTTTGATCAATCTAATTTTGCCAAACCCCTAGCTCGGCTAACAAGGAACACTTCTTTGGCAGGCCATCCAGAAGAACACCATTGCCCACAAACAAATAATGGAACTTCGCAAAACAACCAGGCATGCAATAAGGGGCCAGAAGCAGGCGGTGAGTAGCCTGTCGAAGCAAAGGTTGGCCGAACTAGAGGCCGAGATATCGCGCCTAACCGGACTGGTCACCTCGGCTGAAAGCGACAAGCAGCGCGCCGTGATCGAGGTGAAAGACAAGTATTTATGGGAGATGGCGGCTCTGGAAGACAAAAAGAACGAAATAAAGGAGTTGGAAGGCGAAGGCCAGGGCGGCTTCAAAGAAGGCTTCAAGGAAGCGAGGTGGCTACTCTTTGCGGTCTTGAGGTCGCCAAAGAGTTATTCTTCAAGTCTTGGTGGAGGGTGCGAGAAAAGGTTGGGTGTGGACTGAAACCGAGGTCTACAATGCTCTGAGCACTTCATTAAAGCCTCCTTTGCAAGAGTATGCCGATGAACTCCAAAACAATTTCTCGGTTCTTCGGCGGCGATGATGATGATGGCGATGAAGAGGCGCCGAGACTCAAGCTATCCAAGAGCAAGGTGGCGTCGATCATTTCGGTTGGAGCCCACGAATGGCGTGGCGCCGATCTTCCAACCGAGACCACTCATTGCGAGACGCCAGTGCGTCTTGACCTTGGAGCCGTCTGGATCTTGAGATAGATGATCTCTTTGACTAAACTTGTATTTTTTCCTTTGTTTTGAACTTTCTTGTAACGGGCTATAGCCTCCCGGTTGTACTTCCTTAATTGTTCAATGAAAAATTATCAACTCTTATTAGGTTCTTCACTTGCATGCTTGAGTTTGTAGTGTATTTTTCATGAACTTATTTGTGCAAGCTGTGATCTCGGTTAGTTGTCTAACTTACTAGCCAACCACTCTTGGACCGATATAACTTACTTGGTGAAGAGTACAAAATATTAGTTTAATCCGATAACCACTCTTGACCATGCCCATACTTGGTGAAGAGTACAAAGTTGGTTTAATCCGACCAACCACTCTTGACGATATAACTTACTTGAAGAGTACAAAATGTTGGTTTAATCCACCAACCACTTTTCAAAGATATAACTTACTTTGAAGAGCACAAAGTGTTGGTTTAATCCGACCATCCACCCTTGAGCCGATATAACTTACTTGGTGAAGAGTACAAAGTGTTGCTTTAATCCGACCAACCACTCTTGACCGATATAACTTACTTGGTGAAGAGTACAAAGTGTTGGTTTAATCCAACCACTCTTGGTAGATATAACTTACTTGGTGAAGAGTACAAAGTGTTGGTTTAATCGACCAACCACTCTTGACCATGCCCATACTTGGTGAAGAGTACAAAGTGATGGTTTAATCCAGCCAACCTCTATGTAGCCATTCCCATTCTTTGGCTAAGTGTTGGTTTAATCGACCAACCTCTAAGTTGGTTTTTCGGCCATTTAGAATAGGATGTTTGGTTATTGACCAAGCGTCCTGCGGCACTGAATCTGACCACGATCACGGGCTTAGGAGGGTTAATAGTTGGTTATTAGGCCAACTATGTTTACAACGCCACTAACTTGCTAAAACTACTTTCTATGGAAAACAAATATCTTGAAAAGAATCGACTTGTTTTATTGAGAAAGTGAAAATTACATACTCAAAAAAAAAAAGCTAAAAGTAAAATATCTTGAGATTGGCGGTGTTCCATGGCCTAGGAATTGCTTTGCGTCCTTATCTTCCAAGTGGTATGCCCTTTGCCCGCTAATCAGACCACTTTGTATGGACCTTCCCGGTTGGGCCCTAACTTGCCATCTCCACAGGACCAATGTGTTGCCCATAACTTTGCGAAGTACCCAATCGCCGATCTTGAATTGTCTTGGATGTCTTGTTTTGTTGTATTTCTGGATAATTCTTGTTGGTAGGCGATATGAACCAATGCCTTTTCTCTTCTTTCTTCCGAGGTCAAGTTCTAATGCAATGGCTTCGCATTGAGGTGCGGATCAAAGTTTTCGCTCGAATTGTGGGAGGCCAACTTCTAAGGGATGACCGCTTCCATGCCATATGCTAAGGAGAATGGTGTTTCTCCTGTTGATCGTCGAGGTGTGGTCGCGGTAAGCCCATAAAACATGTGGGAGCTCTTACCATTTGCCTTTGGCCTTCTCCGACCTTTTCTTTAGTCCATCCAAGACTACCTTGTTTGAGGCTTCGCTTGTCCATTTGCTTGGGGATATCTTTGGTGTGGAGTTGTAGAACTTCGATCTTATATTCTTCACAAAAGCTTGAATATTACGCCATCAAAGCGAGTCTTGTATGCGAAATCAACGCTTTTGGTATGCCAAAGCGAGTAATGATGTTCTGCCAGACAAACTTCTTCACATCTTTTTCCTTGATTGGCGCCAAGGCTTCTGCTTCCACCCACTTTGTGAAGTAGTCTGTTGTCGCAAGAAAGAACTTCCTGTTACACAGTCTTTGTTGGGAGTGGTCCCACTATGTCTAAGCCCCACATTGCGAAAGGCCATGGACTAGTGAGAGGTAGGAGTTCTCTGGCAGGTTGATGTATTTGGTGTGCAAACTTCTGACACTTCTCGCATTTTTTGACATACTTCTCGAATCTGCTTGCATGTCTGCCACCAATACCCTTTGTGAAATAGCTCGGTATGCCAATGATCTTCCTCGCGATGGTTGCCACAAACCCCTTCGTGTATTTCAAGCAGAATGCTTCTACCTTCTTTGGGGTGGACACACTTTAAGTAAGGTCACGAGAATGACTTCTTGTATAATGCCAAAGATGGAGAGCCAAAATCGTTGTGACTTGGCTCTTATTCTTGGCTTCTTTCTTATCTTACGGTAGAGTCTTAGTCTTTCGAGAGCGATATGATGGGATCCATCCAAGAAGGACCTAACTCCGCACAACATACCTCTTGACACGGGTCTTCAATACTTGATGCAGGCGGATAGTCGATCAATAGAGGATGTGGGATGGAGGTATCGACCATTGAGGCGGCGCTAGTTCGTCTGCTCTCTATTCTCCTCCTTGTCTGTTCTATCCTCACCACTTGAACTTCTTGATCTCGGATCGACTAGCTCTTGGTACTTAGCCATTACGTAGTCCTTTGCTTCATAGTCGCCGAAATTTGATTCACCTACCTGGCTTGAGTCACTTGTAGACCATGAGTTCGGTGGCCTTTATGTAGGCGTGACTTGAGTCTGCAAGAAGTGCTTCGTACTACTGCTTCATTGTTTGATCTTGGGAAGCCAAGGTTGATCGCTGTTCCACTACTAGGCCGTGCGGAGAGATTAGGACTATGCCAAGCCCTGCTCCATGTGGGTTGGATGCCCCATCCACAAAGAGCTTCCACATCTCCCCAACAAACAACTTCCAGCATGTGGAGGGATCAGATGATGTTGTGGGGTGCGGAATGTCGTTGGGGCTTTCTACATGATCTATGGTTGCAGTCTGCCCCTTGTCTTCCGATGAGACCAAGTCATTGGTTGTAGGCGAGTTTTGACTTGGTGTAGCAAGGTGTGCTTTCTCCTTGCATTCTCTACTATGGTCTGCCTCGGGCTCATTTGAGTAACTGGACTAGGGGTTGCGCTATTCGGCGTCAATCTCGTCCCTAGTTGATTGTGTCGGTCGGATCGATTAGGCGGAACTTGGTGGCTTCGAGTAAACTCTGCGGCGAAGTCTGCCAAAGATTGGGCCTTCTTTGCGGTTACGGGTTGGAACTTCACATCATATTGTCCCAACTCCTTTGCCCACTTCAAAATCCGCCGAAAAGTTCGCCTCTCAAATAAAGCTTTTAGTGGAAAGGTTGTGAGGGCAGCGATGGTGTGGGCATGAAAGTAGTACGCCAATTTCCTGGAGGCCATCATTAAGGCCAGTGCTAGCTTCTCTAGAGGCAAATACCTTGTTTCGGCTCCCAGCAATGTCTTGCTGACATAAAAGATAGGTAGATGTTGGGTTCCTTCTGCTCGAACCAACACTGCACTTACCGCGTGCTGAAAGACTGCTAAGTAGAGGAAGAGTTCTTCTCCAGTCTTGGGGTGACAAGTAATGGTGGAAGACATGTATTCCTTCAAACTCTCGAGCTTGGTCGCATTCTTAGTCCCACTCAAACTTAGCTTTTAATGACTAAAAGAATGGGCCTTAATCTGTCGAAGACCGGTGATGAATCGGTTAAGTCTGGTGCCATGCGGTGAGTCTTTGCACTTCTTTAACGAGTTAGGTCTCTCTAACTCTTGAATTGCTTTGATTTGGGAGGTGCCTCGATGCGATTGGTCACCGAAACCCGAAACTTGCGAGAACCTACACGAATCGCGCTTAGAAGCGTTAAGGTGCGGCTTGTGTTGCCGGGATGGAACATCTCATCTAGGTCCCTTAGATGGTCTTCCGCATCCTTGCTTTTGACCACCATGTCGTCGATGTAAGCCTCCATTGTTTTGCCTAACAACGGCTCGAACATCTTGGTGACCATTCTCTGGCGTCGCCCTGCATTCTTGAGCCAAAGGGCATGACCTTGTAACAATATAGTCCTCTTGGAGTGGTGAAGGGCGTTACTTCTGATCTGGTTCGTGCATGGCTATCGATGGTAGCCTCTGTGTCGTCGTCAAGGAAGCTAAGCTTCTTTGTGTCCATTGTTAGGTCCACCAATTGATCTATCCTTGGTAGGGAAAGCGTCGCTTTGGGCACGCTTTGTTGACCGTCTTGTAGTCAGCCTTGAGCGCCACTTGCCATTCTTCTTTGGCACTACTCTTGTGTTAGAGATCCACAGGCGGTGCACCTCTCTAATCGCCCTGCTTCTAACAAGTTACCCACCTCTTACGCCACTATCTCGGCGTGGTGGAGTGCGATCTGTAGCGTCGTTGGATGACCGGTCTAGCAGAAGGGTGGACATTGAGTTGATGGCAAATGAAGTTGGGATCAATGCCTGGCATGTCGTATGGGGTCCAGGCGAACACTTCGATGTTGGAGGTCAGAAATTCCAAGACTTCCAATCTCTCAGTGCTGGACAACGACGATCCAAGTAGGAAGAACTTTTCCGGGTTCTTTTCATCTATTTTGACTTCTACCAAGTCCTCCACTGCTTTCTGATCAGCCGCTTTGCCAACATCCGCGAATAGTTCATTACTCTCCGGTTCTTCAACCGAATGAACATATCCTTTGGCAGCGCGGCTACCATTCGTTGCGACGAAGCACTGCTTGGACATAATCTGGTCCCCATAAACCTCTTCTATTACTCCGGCGTCGTTGGGGAACCTCATTACTTGGTGGTAGGAGGATGCCACCGAGCGCATGGCGTGCAGCCATGTTCTGCCTAGGATGATGTTGTAGGTGGACGGGACCTTCAGCACCCAGAACTCCACTTGCTTCGTCACACTTCCATACGGTTGGAAGAATGATTTTGCCGGTGGCCATTCGGGCATAAATTGAATCAATTAAAGGGGATCTGGCGAGGCTAAGTCCTTGTCTTGCAACTTAGGTTGCTTGAAAGTTTAAGTAGTACATGATTTCGCAGAGCTACCTTGGTCAATCGAGAATCGCAGCGTCAAAATCCTTGACTCGGAGAGTGGCGACCAAAGGCATCGTTGTGTGGGCAATATATTACATCCAAGTCTTTATCCGAAAAGGACATGATGCTTGTGGCTTCTGTCCTCCCCTTTTTGACGACTGGTTGAGCACTTAGCACCTCTCTCAAGTGCTCTGCCTTTTTGCTTGCACCTCTGAGCTCGCATACTCGCTCTGGTTCAAAGACTCCATGCATCACGCTGCTGGTGCCTTGTCGCGGGGCGGCGATCGGCATTCGATTGGGGAGGTTGTGGTCTTGGGGTTGGCCGCCCTCCTTCTATGTATTTATCCGGGTGGCTCTTTGCCACCAACTCTTCGAATCTTTGCCTCAGCGGCGTGCGGTTCTCGATTCAGTGCCCCTTTTCCTTGTGGAAGGTGCATCTGGATCTGTCATCATAGTCCTTCTGTGCCTCGCCTAGCTTTGCCGGCCACTTGACGAAAGGCTCATCTCAAATCTCACTAAGTATACGGTAGATCGGTTTCTTGAACACCGTGGTTATGGCAGTTCGGACTCTCAACCACCTCTTGTCCTGGTCTTCATCATTGTCTCGCCTGCCCCGTCCGTTTTGGTTTCGGCGACCTACCGTATTGACCTTTGCTGAGGTCTTCTTCTCTGGTGTCGAGGTTGTACCCAATTTTGCCTTGGCACGAGCGACATCCTCTTCTACGATGTCTTGATGCACTCTCCATCGGGGCCTCCATAGTGAGGGTGGCGCCATGGTAATAGAGTCCCTCGATGCATTCCCATTGGAAGACCTCTTTTGTATTAGCGATGGCGAGGTTGGTTAGGCGATCCCCAATCTGGTTGAATGTCTCCCGATGGCATGTTGTATGACCTCGAGTCTCCTTATCGCCCGTGTCGATGGAGAGTGGTGATCGATCTCCACCGGGGTCTTTGTGTTAGATTACGAACGCGTTACAAATGCCTCTGCCAATTGCGCCCAGAGGCTATCTTGCCCTCTGGAAGCTTCTCAAACCAAGTCAAGCCTAGGTCATGAGACTTGAAGGGAATAGGATGCACATCAACGCCTCATTCGCGGTATCTGACCATAACTGGCGAAAGTGGCGAAAGTGGGTGTAAGAGTCCGTCTTCCCTTCATCGTCGTAATTTAGGTTCTTGAAGCTTTGACGGAAGGCGCGTTCTCAATCTCTGGGGCCGAATGGTGGTCTGCGCCTCGCCAATGCTTTATCCGCTGGTTCGTATCTTGCGGGTCGCGGCATTGGCATTCACCTCGGCAGCTTCCATGCGTCAGGAATAACCCTGGCGGCGGAACCACAATGGGGATCGCGCGCTCTGGCGTCCTCCTTCCATCGTGCCTTTTCTTCTAACATGGATCGCAGGTCGGACGACCTAGGTAATTCCGTCTGTCTAGACCTCGTATGGTGCGTATGCGAGGGCCAATAGGTACTCCCCTCAGTGTATGACCTTTCGGACCTCGCCCTCTCAGACCTGGAGTGGCGAGTCCTGGAAGATACGGGTCGTGTGTCGCCTGTCCTGAGGCTTCTATCCTCCGGTTGAGAGGGTGTAGAATTCCTATTACGACCTTCCGAGTGGCGAGGGGGCGTCTTCTTGTTGCGCCCCTCTCCTGTCGCCACTTCTTTTCCTTTCATCTGGCGCTTCAGAGACTCCATGTCCGCCGCCATCTTACGGATCAATTCATCTTGCTCTCTGACGCGATCCTCCAGAATTTGAGGATCAACTCTGCGCCTTTGTCTTTCTGGGCTTCGCGAACGAGAGGGATGAGGGCTGCTATTCCTCCTTCGTCCCCTCGCATCCCTCCTGGAATTCTGCCCTTGTGGTTCCAGGCTTGCCATGGGGGGGACCAAAGGTAGGCCTTCGCGCCTTGCACCTCCTTCTGGAGTTTGTCCGTCAATGGCGGTGGCGATTCTTCGTTGTTACGCCATTGATGTTCGAAAAAACTTGATCAAGAGGTTGTTCTTATGCGCTATTCCTGAGGCGGCGCCAATTATGGAAAGAATTTCACCTTCTCGTATAATCCTGTTGATCAAGTCTGCGTTCCTCAATCGTCGTCGTTCCACCACTGAAAACACAAGCGTGAAATTTGGCGGCGGTGTGTGCGGAAATCTCTCCGATGCCTAAGTCAGTAAGCAAGACAAGAAGGCAAAAGCTCAATGTATACAAGGAGCAAAATTGTATTACCTCTCCAAAGGTGTTATTGATGAGCTTATATAGATTTCACGTGGCACAATCCTGGTAGGATTCTTACTCCTCCAAGTGTAGAGTCCTTCTAGGATTACTCCTCCTTGCATAGAGTCCTCCTAGAACTCATACTCTTGGAAGATAATGCTTATCCTCCAACACCCTCCTCACTGCTTAAACCAAGTGAGATGGTCTCTCTACAGCCGAACTCCCACTGACCGGAGTAACAACCAGTTCGGTCCTTACTTCTATAACTTACCTCGGCGTACCCATGCTAAGGCCGAGCTAAACATAAGGGAGTCAAGCTGAAAGACATTCTGAGACAAAGTTCACCTCGGTTTAACACATGTTACGACCGAAGTAACCAAGCATCTCTGAGACTGTTATTAGTTCGGCTCTCCATTTCTTCACTTCTACTCCGGGCTCGTACGTCAAGACCGGACTAAGAAGAAACCGAGCTACACCACTCAAGCCTGTAAACCGGACTACCGCAACACTCCGGCCGACGTACAAGCTACCCTTTCACTTGGGCTTACTTCGGCCCAACCACCAGCTCGGCCCAATTCAGTATAAATTGCCCTCTCAGATATATTTCACGTAATTACAAGATATAGCAACAATTTTTTTTTTTAAAAAAAAGAGACAAAATAAAAATTTGAACCATTAATAAAGATTTCAAAGTCATGAGCCTAGCAGGACAACCCACCCAGATGGAAAATTCTACCATACAATAAAGTGGTTTTCATGTATGATACATGAAAAAAAATAGACCATTGGATTTAGATAAGATAAATGTTAGCTCTTGGATGAATAGATAGTACAACTAGGTAGAAAAAGTAAAGGTGGTTTTAAAAAAGTAAAGTGATTTTGGTTAATTTTTAAATAAAAAAAAATGATGGTAACTTACAATATGTTACAAGCATACTTACCTTTTGGTATTCATTCATTTACTATTTATTATAAATAAACTTATTATTTAAAATATTACCTACTAAACAGGCCATTTTTCAATTCTTAAAAAGTGTGCCTTTATATATTTTAAATTAATTTTAAATACATTAAACTAATGACACCATATTTAACTATTTTCTCTCTATATTTTGTGTTGAAATGATTTGTAAAAAGTAAAATATGATATATAAATATTAATTTATCAAATTTGTTAAAAATTACTTATCTTTTAAAATAGTCATTATTGTGAAATATTAATTTAAACTTAATTTTAAAAACATTAATTTAAAATAGTTATATTATTATTATTATTATTATTATTATTATTATTATTATTATTATTTTTACCTACAACACCTTAAAATAATAATTACTATTTAAGAACTGTTTGGTAACATTTATATTCTATATTTTCTATTTTAGAGCAATATCATTATCTATTCACTTAAGTTTATTGAAAGTGGTGTCTTATTGATTGATAACTCATGTTTAGTAAATATAGTTTGATTGAATAGTAAGTGAAAACTCAATGAGTAATAACTAAAATCGATAGAGTAGTAAGTGGAAATTAGAATATGTCATTGAATAATAACTTTTTGTATGGTAGAACTTACCATAAATGGAAGATCTATAGGAAACTCTACCTAGGAAGATTTATTTTTTATAAACATATTTAGCAATACCTCTTATTTATCAACATTTATTACTAAAATAAATGAATATATCAACAAAATTATTATTCTTTACCTACTACAACATGAACAACATTTATTAAAAATAATAAACGAATAAATCTAAATTAGTTAATTAAGAAAAAATATAAAACCTCCAAATTCATTTGCACACACTATGAGCAATAGTGTTTTTCTCTATAATTTTTTTTTTAGAAAGGATAAGGGAAAGAGGGTGAAAATTTTCACAAATTCAATACATTCTCAAGCTAAGAATCTATTTATGTCTCTATCAATATTTTTATTTTAATATAATGTGATGTTTTTAATTTATAATTTTTAAGATTTTGTTAGAATAACATTTTACTTAATTAAAGAAAAAAAAATTATTAAATAATAAATGAAGTCTCATTGTCTAAGGTGACCAATAAAGCTTGGTAGCTCGAAAAGTTGAATGTTCGTTTGGCCGAAATTCAAAATGACGTTGTTTGAATTTTTATTTATTGAGAAGAGAAAGAGAGAGAGAGAGAAACAGCGGTGATGGTAATGGTGGCGACAACTTCTTCCTCTGTTCATTTCTCTTCTCCTTGTTTTTTTTTATATTTTGATTTTAATTTGTGTAGATTTGGTGATTTGTGAAATTTTTATGAGTTTTTTATTTTAATTTTCATGTGGGATTGATTATTTTTATTTTTTTTTTAGTTTGTCTGTTGAGTTTTGAATTTCATGTGAGATTTTGAGTTGTTGAGTTTACTGTGGTTTTGAATTTACGAATCATCATTTTTGTTAAGAAAAATGAGTGAAAGCACTAATTAGTGTCACCACAAATGATGTGGCAGCCACAATGTTCTTTGTGTGCGGTTTTTTTTTTTTTATAAAAAATGAATACCACATGTGGTTGGTTTAGAGCATCTCAATGCTTAATCAAAATTTTCATCAAATTTGAGTTAAAAAGTCAATTTTTCAATTTGATACCACGCTCCAACGGTGAGCATCAAGGAGGCGACGGTTGGTCGGCCAAATGGCCGGTCGATCGATCGTAAAACCATTTTGTTTTTTTTACCTGTTTGAACCTTTTTTGACCGGTTTAAACCTACCTATTTGAAAGGGAACCGGTCGACCAGTTGGTCAATCGGCCGATCAACCAGCCGGTTGACCGGTTGTTCTCCTCCAACGGTCACGCACAATAATTTGGTGAAACCTATATTCTGTTCTCAGTTTGATGATTTTTTTGGTAAATTCTCATTTTGATATCAATTTGATAAAGCCATTGGAGCTCTAAAAAGTGTCTTTTTTACCAAATTTCAAATCTGATGCTAGGTACCGTTGGAGATAGTCTTGGAGCACCAAAGTTGTAGTATCATGGCCCTTTCTGTTAGTAAGTAACCAAATCCGTTGAAACAAGAAGTAACCAAAGTTTCCAACTAAACTCGACTCACTCCGATTCATCGTCGTCGGAAGCAGTAATTGCGGTGGAGCAATGATCTTCAACCTCGACTTCGGTTCGGACGCTTCTTGAGCATGCTAGGAATCTTCTTGAGCAGACTAGTTTAGAGAGGAAACGTCGCTTGTGGTCACCACTGCATAACTCTGCCGCAATCAAAATTCAGGTTTACATATATAGATATATACATATCATATATACAGAACTTTGATGCTTTATATAATTGACTATACACTGGTTATGTCATCCAAAGATGGATATAAGTCGTTTACATTGATTAGGTGATAGTTTTTTTTTTTTTTTTTGGGTGAGACGTTATTGAAAGTAGGGCAATGCTGAATTTGATGCTTATTTTGTGATGAAAAATTTGTTTTTACTTTTGTTTTAATTGAAAATTGAAGTTCTTAATTGGGGCAAATGGTGTTGTTGGTGTTTATAGATGTTTATGGCATGCATAGCTACGTGGCTTTCTTTGAGATCGATTAGTTTTGTTGGGATTGTGTATATGAGAAATTTTGGTGAATTTTAGTGGTAGGAGGCGCAATTGAATGAATGACATGCATAGTTATTGTATTTCATTTGAATTAATGTTCTGATTATTGCATGAAACAAGGGATTTAATTTAACCCCTTTATTTTGAATAATGCTATATATACCAATTAGTGTACTAACTAGTGTACTAATTGATGATATGGCATAATTTAAGTTGTTTTTGGTTTTTTTTTTTTTTTTGGATAAATAAGATTTTTTTGGTATTTGTAATGTTATTAATGAGTGCGGTCAATAATAATATCATAAGCAGTGTTGGTATACTAGCTAGTACACTAATTGATATATGTAACACCACGGCTTTATTTTAGGATAATGATTACTGTTTGTTTTATTAAAGCAATAGGTATTGGGAACTGATGCGTATTTACAATTTAATGGCTTTTTTGGTGACATCATTTTTGTGTACAATAATGTGTCGGCAAGTTTCTAAACAATAGGTGTGATGTAAATTAATAACTTCTGAACTGGGAAACTATGTTTTTATGTTTTTGAGACAAGTTGCCTCCGTCAACTTCCTACACTTACTTGATATAGGATGCTGTGAAATGCCAAAAAAATCTCATTTATGCAGTGTCCAATTTATATAGAGGAAAAAAGGAACTAATTTGATGGAACCCATATGCTTCATTTATAAGTTGTTATAACCAAAACTGATGAAGGCGAGGATACCGGTGATGTGTGGGTCTTGGCACATGTAAAGGGCTAACATGAACAAAAGGTTTGACGACATTATGGAGGGGAAATTATATAGCAAATTAGAGCATTAGCTGACAAGGCTTTATATGAGTCTGTTATTGGCAAGACCATGAGCTATTTTTGCCAAGTAAGAGCATCTCCAACGGGTCGATATTTTTCATCAAATCTGAGTAAAAAAGTGACGATTTTCTCAATCTGATATGAGTTGTTCCAACGGGTGCACTGTAGCTTGTATCAAAAGCGAGCGTCCGTGAACGGCGGTGATTAACGGACAAGGTTTTTTTTCTCCATGAGCAAGCTCTCATCACTGCTTCGTATGTTACTCTTGGTGGTCAACCGAGGGGTTGACCCCCCAGTGTAAAATTTTCACAAATTTTTGCTTTAAAACAATCATCCAGTGGGACATCCGGCTAGACATCCAGCCGGTTATTCGGTGGGTCCAACTCACAATTTTTTGCTTTAAAACAGTCATCTGGTGGGACATCCGGCCGGACATCCAGCCGGTCATCCGGTGGGTCCAACTCAACGGCTATGCACAGTGAATTGGTGAAAGGTAGTAAGCCATTCTCAGTTTGGTGAAACGTTTGATGTTTCCTCAATTTGATACTGTTTTGGTGCAACCGTTAGAGCACAAAAAGCACATCTTTTTCATCAAATTTGAATTTGATGTTGAATTTGGTGAACAGTTGGAGATGGTCTAAGATCACTATTCTTTGTGGCATTCTAAACTAAAATCAGATGATGTTTCAATTTATCAAAAACTAAAAAAAATCAAATCAAATGATGTTTTATATTCTACTCAATGGATTTAAATAGAACTTTCTGAAGATATTGTTTTGTCTTCTAAATTTTGTGAACTTAAAAGATTTGTTTATAATATTTACAAATATCAATCAACAATTAGATTTGTTTGAAAATGAATATAGGGGCTGCAACTTGACTTAACTAAGCTTGGCCCAACTAATTGCAAGCATATCGTCACTTTTTTCAACCTAGGGTAGTGTTTGGGTAGGGAATCCCAACAAGAAGTTGGGCTAGGTTTTGCTTGGCTTTGCATGAGGCCCGTGCATTCCATTCGAACTTGAACTCAATCTATTGTATGCATTTTATTTGCATTTTTAATCACTAAATACGTTGAATAGATTTTAATGGCTTATGCCTTGAAACTTTGAACAGATTTTAATATTGGAAAAAATATTCTCGATGAAGAAGAAAGATGGTAAATGCTCCATCTTTTACGTAGAGACTTTAATGCAAGTTTTCAACTCATGCTTCACAATTTATTTTATCTTTCCTTCATTTAAGACCTTATTTTGTAAAAGTTGCTTCTAACTGGTGTTTGATTAATCATAATACATTATATTTTAATGGCTTATCGTTAGAAACTTTGAATAAATTTTGACATTGAAAACAATATTCTCAACGAAGAAGGAAGGTGATAAATTTTCGTAATATCAAATGTTTTTTTCTTATTATTTTTTTCACATGGCTTCTTCAATTTAGGTTTCACATGCTTTGCGATTTAATTTATTTTTCCTTCTATTATGACCATAGTTTGCTCAAATTTATTTGTCCACCGTTGATGTGACTTGTCCTTCACATTTTGAAGTGACATTGTTTAATGAATGTCAACTTTCCTCCAAAATTTGGAGACTATTTCTTTATTGCCTTGTGAATCTTCTTCAGTAGGGATGGCAATCCAAGTCCGATTACTTGAGTACCTGACTGCTCTTCCATCTAATGGGTGGGTTTAGGACTACATAAGCAAGCTTTGTCTCGGGTTCAGGGTGGGATCAATATAAGGGTTGCTTGCCCCTCCACACCCTATTATATTTCTAATTTATAGAATGTGTATTTACTTCAAAATTTCAAAGCCATGTATCGTTTACCCAAGCACACACATGACTATAACTTTGTTGATGTTAGTTGCTTGCAAAGGCTAGCAAATACAACTCAGCTGTGAGGATCAATAATAGGCATTTGCTCAATTTTTATGCAGTAACCTTTTTTTAAATTTATTTATTTTTATTCTGACTTAAAATATGGAGCTTTTACATTTGTTATTCTTTAGAGTAGCATTCTAGAAACTTGTTCATTTGTTTCTTGTAAGGTTTGGAACTTGACTACTTTCTACTTACAAAAATGCTTCAGAGGAAGAAAGGTAGTGGAAGCTGAACGTCTGAGGGTGAGAGAGCATTTGTTTATGACTTATCGGAAGCATTGCCAAAATGTGGACAAGTAGTATTCTTGGATCCTCACCCTCAAGTTAGTACGTGGTTTTATTTCCCTATTATTTTTTTTTTTCTCATTGTAATTGTGGTTTCTACTAATGTCCATATGGTAACTTGACTTGGTAATGTGCTTGATCCAAATTGGATCTCCATTATCTTTTTTAATCCACCTGATCTTACAATTTTGTTCGATGTCTCCTTATATCCAGGCATTCTTTTGGGCTGGATTCGGATTTTCTTTGCCAGTTACTTTTCTTCTTTAATCCACAAAATATTGCTGATTTCTCTGCTCTTGTGGAGACGTGCCGATTACTTCAACAGTTTGTTCGAGAAAGCGGTGTGTCTAATTAGTCTTCCTTCTTAATGAAACCATTTATTGTTATATGTTGTATGAACACGTGTGTAGACACAAATTTTAAAACATGAAGTGTTTCAACACATTTCAAAATTTATGTTACAAATGTCCACTGTTTAGTTTTTGGACTAAACAGTGTTGATTATTTGAATAGCAGGTTATTATTTCCGATCTGTATTTCAGATCGTTAATTACACATTTTATACAAATGAAACCTTCGATTAATGAAGAACAAAATAAACAACAAAAGACAATTTAAGAAAAATAAATATTTTATTGAAATTGTTATGGGTTTTGAACCCTCGAATACAAAATACAATTCTTGGGTTTGGCACCCTTTACCTATTCATCGCCATTGGCGTAGGCTCTGGAGTTCTCTAGGCTTCTCCTCTTCTTTCTTGTAACGATTTCTTTAGCTCTCAATTTCTTTCTCTCTCTCTCTCTCTCTGATCTTTTCACTTCTGATTTCTTCGATCCCCCATCTTGTGTGATGGTCCTCATATTTATGGAGGGCCATCAGGTGATAGGAATGCTTCATCTTTAATTTGAATTTCAAATTGAATGATAGCGCTATTTGAATTTTGAATAAAAGCGCTATCTGATTAATCGTATATCTTATTAACCGGATTGATCTTTAGGGTTTCATCATGTGTGGTATCCTTGCTGTAGGCTCTATAAGTGTCATCTTCCGTAGGCTCCACGTGTCATTTGAGCATCTTGAATAACGTCGCTGAGATACAACGTCGTTTTATTTATGTACTTCAACGGATCATGTTGATCTTGTTTTAGGAAGTGATTACCTACAACCTTCCTATCATAGGCTCTATACGTGTCATAAATTTAGTTGAAATTTATGTGCCAACAAATGCCCCTCGTGACTTGCACAAGTGAATTGTCTTAATTGTGCGAGTCACAACAATTTGGCACTTTTATCTGGATGATCTTTAGGTCTTGGATGAGATTATTTATTTGCTTTGGTTCTTGGCTCTTTTTTTTTTTTTTTTTTTTTTGGTTGACTGCTGCTTATAATCCATGGGCTCTCTCTTTTTTTTTCATGGGCCTTTTTACTTTTGTTGCATGGGTCCTTTTTTTCTTATGGACTTAATTAATTATATATTTTTTTTATGGGTCAATTGCTCTTATAGTCCATGGACCCTTTTTGTGGACTTGATCCCTCAATCATGGATTTTTCTAGACCATCATGGACCTTTCCTTTTCTAGGCCACCATTTTTAATTGAGCCTTTTCTTTTGTGAACCTTCAACTTGCCACCATTTTTTTTACAATAGATTTTTTGTAGGCCATCATAGATTTTTCTAGACCATCATGAACCTTTCCTTTTCTAGGCCACTATTTTTAATTGGGCCTTTTCTTTTGTGGGCCTCTAACTTGCCACCATTTCTTCTGAATGATTTTTTTTTTCTAGGCCATCATGGACCTTTCCTTTTCTAGGCCATTATTTTTTTAATTGGACTTTTTCTTTTGTGGGCCTCCAACTTGCATCTTATTATTTTAGGATTTTTTTTACACATATATATATATATATATATTTTTAGGAGTTTGTCTAAATAGAATAGGATGGATTGGCATTAGTAGGATTTTTAATACTACACAAACTCTTACTTAGTATTTCAAATCCTACCTAAACTCTTGCTTGTTTGAAGTATTTTAGGAGAACACTACCTCCTTTCTTAAGCAAGAATTTTTGCTTTATATAACACCTATTCATATATTTTTTTCCTGCGCCTTTTTTTTCCTAGATTTTTTTTGTTTTCGGAAAATTTCCAGCAACTTTCCAGCCATTATCTTTCTTCTTTTTCCAACAAAAGTGGTTCTTCTTATACTTTAAAGAAGATACAAAAGAATCTCTTCAAACTCCTTTAAATCAGGTATGCTTTCTTTTCCATAAAATATTTTCTTTCAACATGTATATCACCATGTGATGGCCTTTCCCAAAAATTTTTACTAGACCCTAAGTTCAAGTAGTCCCAACAAAGACCCTTCTTGAAAAGATGAATAACCTACTGCCTTCTTTCATAACAAAAGCTGTAGCATCTTTTCTTTTTATTATTTTTTTTTATTTTTACTTGAACAAAAAACTGCTTTGCCTTTCAAGCGATTTTTTCTAGCCCAAAGACCTTTTTTTTTTTTTTGTCACGGTTTAATACGCTCTCTTTTTTTACCTTCCAGAAATTCTCCTCTCCATGAACCTTTTTATAACCCATGAAAATTTCCATGAACCTTTTATAACCCATATGAACCTTGTGTATAACTTTCTTGCCTTTTCGGGCATATTTTTTTCCTAGCCCAAAGACCCTTTTTTTTTGTCACAGTTTAATCTGCTCTTTTTTTTTACATTCCAGCAGAAATTCTCCTCTCTATGAACCTTTTTATAACCCATAAAAATTTCTGTGAACCTTTTTATAACCCATATGAACCTTGTGTATAACCTGCTGCCTTTAAAGCAGATTTTTTTCCTAGCCCAAAGACCCTTTTTTTTTTGTCACAGTTTAATCTGCTCTCCTTTTTTTTTTACTTTCCAACAGAAATTTTCTTCTCCATGAATCTTTTTATAACCCATGAACCTTATGTATAACCTACTGCCTTTTTTTTTTTTTTTTTTTTTTTTTCACAGTTTAATCTGCTCTCTTTTTTTTACCTTCCAGCAGAAATTGTTCTTCTTATACTTTTAAGAAGACATAAGGTCATATCAAGTATGCTTTCCTTTTTTTTTCTTTTTTTTTTATGCAACTAGAATTTTTGCAGCATGTATGCAAACATCAAACTGCTCCTCACTTTTTCTTTTTTTCTTTTTTTCCAGAGCAGTCCATTTTTCTTTTGAATCAAAAAAGAAGCAGTCTTCTTATGCCTTGAATTTATATGTCTTATTGTCCTTTACCAATTTAGCAAAAAGCACTCTTTTTTGTATAGGCCAACCCGTTTTTTTTTTTTTTAAATAGCAAACTAATACTGCTACTAGCCTCTTTATTGGCTCTTGTATTTTCTAAAGGACTCCAGCAACAACCTCATATAGATATGTAGCTGCTAAAAATTTTGATGGTCCCAAAAGGGTAATGACCCAAACTTTTTTATTACTTCAGGCATGATCTGAAATAATTTTAGCCAAAATAACACCTCCAATCACTGAACCTTGATTTTCTAAACAAAAGGTCCCAAAAGAGTAATGACCCAAACTTTTTTTTTTTTGCTAACCATAAGCCCAAACAAAGACCTTTCTTGTTTAAAAAGAAAAAACTGGCTATACCCTTTTGTGTAACAGCACATATTTGTTTATTTAATAGATTTTTTTTTTTTAAAGCCTTAGCAGATTTTTTATTTTATATATTTTAAAGCCTGCTGCCTTTTATTTTACTTTGTATTAGTAGTTGGCCCAATTGAACAAAACTTCTTCTCTTTAGGTCTTGGATGAGATTATTTCTTTTCTTTGGTCCCTAGCCTTTTTTTTTTTTTGGTAATCTAATCAAAGCCTGCCCCCTCGTGATTCGTGCAAGTGAATTTTAATTGTACGAATTATGATTTTTTTTTTGTGGCAATTATTTCACGTATTTTTTCCTCTTTTGTAGGCAACACGCAAGGCGTCAGAGTTTGTTTGTAGGTATCATTGCCCTTTCCAACCTAATATGGCAATGAGTGGCTTGAATCCTTGGTAGTGATTGTGTCCTTTCACCCCAATGGCTTGAATCTTTGGCAGTGATTGTTTTCGTCACCCCAATGGCTTAAATCCTTGGCAGTGAATGTGTCCTTCATCCCAACGGCTTGAATCCTTGGCAGTGAATGTGTCCTTCACCCCAACGGCTTAAATCCTTGGCAGTGATTGTGTCTGTCACCCCAACGGCTTGAATCCTTGGCAGTGATTGTGTCTGTCACCCCAACGGCTTGAATCATTGGCAGTGATTGTGTCCTTCACCCCAACGGCTTAAATCCTTGGTAGTGAATGTGTCCGTCACCCCAACGGGTTGAATCCTTGGCAGTGAATGTGTCCGTCACTCCAACGGATTGAATCCTTGGCAGTGAATGTGTCCTTCACCCCAACGGCTTGAATCCTTGGCAGTGATTGTGTCTGTCACACCAACGGCTTGAAACCTTGGTAGTGATTGTGTCCGTCACCCCAACGGCTTGAATCCTTGGCAGTGATTGTGTCCATTACCCCAACGGCTTGAATCATTGGCAGTGAATGTGTCCGTCACCCCAACGGCTTTAATCCTTGGCAGTGAATGGGTCCGTCACCCTAATGGCTTGAATCCTTGGCAGTGATTGCGTCCGTCACCCCAACGGCTTGAATCCTTGGCAGTGATTGCATCCTTCACCCCAATGGCTTGAATCCTTGGCAGTGAATGTGTCCGTCACCCCAACGGGTTGAATCATTGGCAGTGAATGTGTCCGTCACTTCAATGTATTGAATCCTTGGCAGTGAATGTGTCCGTCATCCCAACGGCTTGAATCCTTGGCAGTGATTGTGTCCGTCACCCCAACGGCTTGAATCCTTGGCAGTGAATGTGTCCGTCACCCCAACGGCTTGAATCCTTGGCAGTGATTGTGTCCGTCACCCCAACGGCTTGAATCCTTAGCGATGAATGTGACCGTCACCCCAACGGCTTGAATCCTTGGCAGTGAATGTGTCCGTCACCCCAACGGCTTGAATCCTTGGCAGTGATTGTGTCCTTCACTCCAATGGCTTGAATCCTTGGCAGTGATTATGTCCTTCACCCCAACAGCTTGAAACCTTGGCAGTGATTGTGTCCATCACCCTATTGGCTTAAGTCCTTGGTCAAGGGGATTTTGTCAATTTCTTTATATTATGACATTTTGCCTTCACTAACCATTTTTTTATTTTATTATTAAGCATGGAAAAACACTTGAATATCTTCGACGTGGCGAGAGGGATGTATTGGATAAATCCGGTCCGAAAATAATTCTGCACAAACCTATCCGCTTTATTGTCACCTCTTGAGTTGGACCCTACATCCCTTTACATACTTCCAAGACTTGGTCTATCTGAATTAAAGCGCTCTAAGATTCTCGAGAAAGGGCATTCCAAATCAATTGGTTCATTCCCTGTCTCAATCCTTCGTCCATTTTCTGAAGACCTTCACTGCTCTGAATGTTTTGAGCCAACACAAGAAGAAGAATGGACAACACAGTGTTGTGGAACGTGCTTTTGAAAGGGCCAAGGCTTCTCTTAATGAATGAATGCATTTTTATTTTTTTTATTCATCCGAACATAATGTATTTATGAAATTTCGCTCAGTGATAGATTTATTTGTTATATGAAATTTCTCAATACAATACATTGATTTGTCTTATTTTAGCCGTTCACAGTTTATACTCTTGCTGGCCAGGAGTATCTAATGTTTTACCACCTTAGATTTCGATGGGATATTTTAGCAGTTTAACCACATACAATACCGTTGGTGGTTTTTTTGAATTTTGTTTGGCCGTACACAGTTTATACTCTTGCGAGCCAGGAGTATCCAATGTTTTACCACCTTAGATTTCGGTGAGATACTTTAGCAGTTTAACCACATACAATACCGTTGGTGGTTTTCGACTTTTGTTTGGCCGTACACAGTTTATACTCTTGCTGGTCAAGAGTATCCAATGTTTTACCACCTTAGATTTCGGTGGGATATTTTAGCAATTTAACCACATACAATATCGTTGGTGGTTTTTGACTTTTGTTCGGCCGTACACAGTTTATACTCTTACGGGCCAAGAGTCTCCAATGTTTTACCACCTTAGATTTCGGTGGGATGTTTTAGCACTTTAACCACATACAATACCGTTGGTGGTTTTTTTTTTTTTTTTTTTTTGCCCTAACTTTTGCCTAGGCTGCCCTTTCGGGTTTTCAACCTAGCAGACTTTCTTAAGGGTAATATCTCTTCAAAAACCTTACATTGGTTGGGGGAATGATTCTGTCACCATCTATCATTATCAACAAATAGGCCCCATTAAAATAAACCTTCTCAATCACATAAGGTCCTTCCCATTTGGGCTCAAGCTTTCTTTTGGTTCTTCGTGAGACTACTATGGGTGTTCTAACCATTAGTACCAAGTCTTCCTTTTTAAAGGAACGAAGCCTCACTCTTTTATTGAATGCATTTGCCATCCTTTGTTAGTAGATCTCCAAGTTTTGTTGAGCATACAACCTTCTTTCATCCAGGGTCTCCAGCTCAGCCAACCTCACTCTTGCACTTTCATCTTCTGTTAAGGACTCTTGTATTGCCACTCGCAATGATGGTATTTGAACCTCAAGTGGTAACACTGCTTCTCCTCCAAAAACCAACGAATAAGGGGTTGCTTGAGTAGGAGTTCTGTACGAAGTCCGATAAGCCCACAAAGCTTCTTGTAACTTTTCGTGCCAAGCTTTTTTGCTCTTATCCACCATCTTCTTAAGAATTTTGCACAATGTCTTGTTGAAAGCTTCTGCCAAACCATTGGCAGGTGCATGATATCTTGATGAATGGTTGTTTTTGATTTTATACTTGGCAAATAACTTGTTCAAAGCATCACTCCTGAACGGCTGTCCATTATCCATGATGACACTTTCTGGAATTCCGAACCTGTAAATGATATGGGTTCGGATGAACTCGGAGACAACTGTGCTTTTTATATCCTTTAAAGCCACGGCCTCTGCCCATTTTGAGAAATAGTCCGTAGCAGCTAGGATGTATCGATATCCTGCTGAAGATGGAAGTACAAAAGGACCAATAATGTCCATACCCCATGCTGTAAATGGCCAAGAACAAGTTGTTAAATGTAAAGGCTCTGGGGGTTGGTGGAGAAAGTTCCCATGGAATTGGCAGACTTGGCATCTTCGAGCATAATCTATGCAATCTGCAATCATAGTCAGCCAATAGTATCCCAACCGTTTTAGCTGCATATGTAATTTAGGACCATTTTGTTGTGCCCCACATACACCTGTATGTATTTCTGCCATTACCTCTTGAATACGCTCCTTGGCTATACACCGCATGTACATTCCATCCAAAGACCTTTTGTATAACGTTCTATCTTTCCACAGGACGAATTTGGTAACCCTGCGTCGCACTTCAATTCTTTTTACTTTATCTTCAGGTAGCCTACCATGTTGGAGGTAAGCTATGAATGGTTCCCGCCAATCCTCCTCGTTTTCTCCTTTCGTGGTGACAACCAAGATTGGAACCAAGTCAGAAACTTCTTTTAAAGGTTGTAACACCCTTCTTTCACTTACTGTGATAGTAATTGTTTTGCTATCTAGTAGGGTGAGTGATGCAGCCAAACTTGCAAGTGAATTAGCTCGAGCATTTGTTCTTCTCTTCACATGGAAAATATGTGTTTTCCTGAATTGCGAAAGCAATTGATCAGCCCTTTCATGATACGGGATGAGACTTGTTTTCTTAACAATGTATTCTCCACGGAGTTGCTTTACCACCAGTTCCGAATCTCCATAAATTGAGAGTTCTTCAATAGGAATTTGTAATGTCAATTCTAATCCAGTAATTACAGCTTCATATTCAGCCTCATTATTGGAGCATCCTTCACTTATGGCGAAAGAATGGGTGATTATAGCATTGTTTGGAGTCACAAACACAATTCCAATTCCAGCTTTATTGTTTTTAGAATTTTCTTGCTTCTTGCCATCTGGACTCCTTGAAGCTCCATCGAAATACATCTCCCATCCTTTCTGGATTTCTACTTGCATAACCTCTTCATCTGGTAAATCAGTTACTAGAGGTGAGTCATCAGGTATAGGATGTGCTGTCAAAAAATCTGCTAGAGCACAACCCTTCTGACTCTTTGGGGAACATATTCAATTGTGAATTGTTGGAGAATTACAACCCACTTTGCAATTTTCCCTGAAAGTATGGGCTGTGAAAGTATATATTTCAAGGGGTCTGCTCTTGATATCAACTTGACTTCGTGTTCCAAGACGTAGTGCTTTAGTTTTTGCAAGGCGAACAACAAGGCAAGACATGTCTTTTCGATAGGAGAGTAATTGACTTCTGCCCCAACCAAAGTACGACTCAAGTAATACAAGGCATTTTCTTTCCCATGCTCATTGTGTTGTGCCAACAATGCCCCTAACGAACCATCCAAGGATGTTATGTACAACAGGAGTGGTTTCCCTTTTATTGGGCTCATGAGTACTGGAGGCTTCAAAAGATACTCCTTAATACTATTAAAAGCATTTTGGCACTGTTGATCCCATTCAAATGGAACACCCTTTTTCATCAATCTTGATAATGGCAAACATCGACCAGCCAAGTTAGAAATAAATCTTTTGATATAGGCCAATCTCCTTGTAGCCCCTTCAATTCCTTAAATTTCGTGGAGGAGGCATTTCAACAATGGCTTTAATCTTGGTAGGGTCAACTTCAATCCCTTTGTTTCGAACCACAAACCCTAGAAATTTTCCTGAGGAAACTCCAAATGCACATTTTAGTGGGTTCATCTTGAGTTTGTACCTCTTCAAACATTCGAAGATTTTTCTCAAATCTTCCACATGGTTTTTCTTTTCCTTTGTCTTGACGACAAGATCATCAACATAGCATTCGATGGTGTCATGGAGCATATCACCGAAAATTACAGTCATCGCCCTTTGATATATGGCTCCAGCATTTTTTAGGCCAAAAGGCATTACCTTATAGCAAAAGACTCCTCTCGGAGTCCTAAATGCAGTCATTTCTTCATCTTCAGGTGCCATTCGGATTTGATTATATCCTGAGTATCCATCCATAAAAGACAAGGCTCCATACCCAGTAGTTGCATCTACAAGAAGTTCAGTGATGGGCAAAGGAAAGTCATCTTTAGGACAAGCCTCATTGAGATCACGGAAATCAATGCAGACCTTTATTTGACCATTCTTTTTCTTGACCGGCACTATGTTTGCTAGCCAGGTTGGATATTGGACTTCCCTAATGAATCCTGCATTGATAAGCTTGTCGACTTCGGCTTCAATTTGGGCTGTAAGCTCTGGTTGAGTTCGCCTCTGAGGTTGTTTAATTGGTCGTTTCTCAGGGTGAATTGCAAGCTTATGAACTGCAATTTTTGGATTAAGACCAGGCATCTCACTGTAGTTCCATGCAAATATGTCACGATACTCCCTTAAGAAAGAAATATATTGCCGAGCTTCTTCTTCCTTTAAATTTGCACTAATGAAGGTTGGTTTGTTTTCTCCTTCATCACCCAGATTTACCTCACGAAGGTCATCCACAGTGGCTTGGCCTCCTGCTTCAAATTCTGTTGGTGCAAATTGAGCTTCATCTTGGTCAACATCTTCCAACACATCTTGAGTGATAGTCATGTTTACTGGAAATTTTTCCTCATCACCCCGATAGCCTAACCCTTCTGTCCTAGCAGTGATAATACCGCCTTGCTGGATAACTTGCCTTTGCGAAGGTGTTAATGCAAAGTCAAATGGTGTCATTGTTCTTGGTATTTTTTCAGGATCTAAACCAACTTTCACCAACATCTGTGTAATTTCTACACTGAAAGTAGGCTTCTCAAAACTCAAGATGTTTTCTTCTGGCACTTGTTCAACTTTCACTTTCTGTTCAACATCTCCAAATGAGTGGAATATGATGGGTTTCGACCCTTTTCCTTTAGAAGGGACCACAATCTTATTATATTTCTCCACATAGGTGCATTCTGTCCTTCTTAATGGCAACGTGAACTCACTCTTGAGATCCAAAATTGGATTTATTGGGGCTAGAGCCTTTGCTTCCAGTTTCCTTTCGGACTTTGGCACATATCGAAAAGTTCTTTTTGTTGAAACTAGAGTAGACTCTAGAGCTTCTTTGACATTCGGAGTATCTTTAGACTTCTTCACATCTTTTCCTTTTCTTTGTGAAGTTTTTGTATAGAAGCGAGCATTAGCATAGTAGGCCTCTAGTTCTCCAAATGGATCATTGTCAGCCACAATTGTCCCCTCTTTTTTGGGTGAAGGCAACGAATTACTTAATACATTGGTGATAAGTTGGCGGCACTACATGATGATTATGCATCCATGGTTTCCCAAGCAAAGCATTGTAAGAGGTGTCTACATCAATAACCAAGAACTTCGCTTTCTTCAATATCCCCAAACTTGGTTACTTAATTCAATTTTCCCCATTAGGCGTTGCTCGCTCGATTAAATCCTTGAATGACCAAGCGACTTGGGCGAAGTTAATGAAATTCGAACCCCTAATAAGTTTAAGGCCCTCCGAGGCAAGAGGTTTACCGCAGATCCTCCATCAACCAGAATTCGAGAAATTTTCACATCATGGATAAGCCCAGTGATAAACAAAGGCCAATTATGGTCTGTCATTTTAGCACACATGTCTTTGTCACCAAAGATTACCATAGCCATGCATGTAGTTGCCTTCTCTCGATTTCTACCCTCGATTTCTTTGTGGAAATCCTCTGGCTTGGACAGGGCATATATTAAAGACTTTCAAAGCTCTGGAGACATTTTTAGTGCATCATATACGCTCACCAATGCTTGAATTTTCTTTAGATGAGCTAGTACATCATATTTCACTTGCTCTTCCTCCAGCAAAACTTGTGGAACTTCTGACGTTTGAGGGTCTTGAGGATTTCATAATTTCCTCCGGTAGGTCAAGTCTGGCATACTTCAGCAACCGCCTTTTCGTTGACCTCAACTTCTTTTATTCCCTCACTTAGTTGGACCATGTTAACTGGTCCAACTGCAGGGTGATCATCATCATCAGTCACTTCTCCCTCTTCTTGGAGTTGCATTCTTCTCTTATTTCTTAGGTACTGGGAGTCACGCCTACAAAAGCATTGAGATTCTTCAAAACCATTATTCATTGCCTCCCAACTAGGCACCACGACTCCATTGAGGGAGCAATACCAGTCAAAGGCGATCCCCTCTAAAGAAAAGGGGAATTGTTTTAGGCAAAGTGCTTGATTTTGAGTCGCTTTCATTAACTGCTTCAAAAACACCTAATATGTTTTTGAGGATCTCCATACCCTCATATAGGACAAAATTTGGAAGTTCATATCCTTCAGAAATGGTGTTTGTTTCTACCCATAAAGGAACAAATCCCTTGGGCGATAAGTGCCTATCTCTCGAAAGTCAAGGGCAGTTTCAATATTCCCCTCAATTGTGCCTTCTATGAAATCATATGTTTGAGAAGATGTACCTTCGTCATCCAAATGTTCTGACATCTCAATTTCTATTAGCCATGGTTTATAAAATGTCCCATAGAATCGATTAGCCATGGTGTCCCAATCTGGGATTGAATTAGGTGGCAGGCTGAAGTACTAATCTGCTGCCCATCCTTTCAAAGAAAGAATGAACTACCGTAGAAGTAACGCCTGACTTTTTACTGTGTTTCCACATTGTGCAAGGAAACGAACCAAATGGCGCCTTGGACAACCTGTCCCATTATATAAAGGAAAACGAGGTACTGCATATCCTCGTGGGAATTGAACCCATTCGACCCAATTAAGGAAAGGGTGTCCAGAAGTTTGATTTCTTTCAATAATCAAATTTTGATGGGCTTCAAAACCCTCATCTTTCAAAGAGACTATTACTTTTGCCTGATGTTCTGCTTCCCTTCTAGCTTCAATTTTTGCTTTCTCATCATCACCTGGATTGCGAATGATATGTATTTCTCATTCTTCAAAATTTACATCCACAGTGATGACATTACAAGGAAAGTCAAAGTGGTCACTTGTTACACTTTCTCCATTGTATGTCCTAGCTAGAGATGTATATAGTGAACCATCAGGAGAAAAGTCAAGTTCCCAATCTTCATTAGGATCCTCAACTTGAGATGACTTTGCTTGTTTACTTGAATGCTTTCATACTTCATCATGCTTTCATACTTCATCATCCGACATACACCTGCCATTCACCTCATCATCCTTGAAGTGTAGTCGTTTTTTCGCCTTTTTCACAAGCTCAGAGTCGGACCTACACCCAGTGTCTCCTTGTTTTGTTCCCCGTACATATTCTAGAGTACTTTGATAGTACATTGGTGGTACTGGCGAATACTCTGGAGAAAAGGCTTCTGGTGTATACTCTGGAGAAGCTGGTGTATATTCTGGAGAGGCTGGTGTGTATTCTGGAGAAGTTGGTGTATACTCGAGAGGTGGTATGTGATTCTCGGAGAAGTTGGTGTATACTCACAGTGAGTCAAGTATGCAGATAGGAGATGTAATGCAATCTCCTTCCCTAACTTTTGAACCAACTTCACCCTCATCTTCCTCGTCATCACTCAAAACAATGATGGTTAGGCAAGGGGCCAAAGTAAACTTTTCCTCCCTTCTTTTATCAAAGTATGTCTGCAACTCCACAGATTGAAATTTTAAAGGTAGAAATTCCTCCAATGTGACTGGGACAAGAGGACCTTGCTCTAACTGCTTATCAGCGACCAATTTCTCCCCTTTTTCCTTATTTGGGTTCTTTCCTTTTCTCTTACTTACTTTGGCTTTTTTCTGTTTCCTAGAAACTTTTGGTTTTTGCTTTTTGGAAACTTTTGGCCCTTGTGTTGTTGAATCAACCACACTTCTAGCTTTCACTTGTGGCATTTTGTTTTTTCTTCATGCTTTTTGGTGATAAACAACCCATTCACCTTCATTATCATTGTCGATAGTGATTGGGTTAGCAAATGCTTTCTCTTGAGGAGGAGTTCGATAATTTTAGAGTCCAAAAGTTCTTGAATTTATCTTCGAACAAAGCACTCTTTTATCGGATGGCTAATCAAACGATGGTAAGGGCAATACTATGTATCATTGGTCTTTCCTACCTCATGTGGTCTTTTTCACCTCAAGGAGAGCAATCAACTTTTGCTCCAACAGATCTTCAAATAGGTCATCGACGGATCATCCATGAAAGAATATTTTTCTCCAATCTCTTTCATAGTCACCTTTTTAAACTCCTTGGGCTTTTAGCCCCTACTACAACAGGACCCTTCTTTCTAGTTTCGATTGTAGCTGCAATGAGAACTCAACCCTTTCAACTGTCCTAGGCCTCCTTCGTTTAGCTAGATGCAGCTCCATATCATGAGCTTTAGTGCATAGATCATTGAATCCTTCAAAAGTTTCAAATGCATAAGAGTCGAGAGAGCTCATGTCGGAAGTTGTTAAGGCACATCCAGATTAACTCTAATTGCGTAAAATTTTGAGGACAATCAAATGTCAGTCATTATCTTGCAATGAAATCTGAATGCACTCATTGTCATATTTGCTTGGTCTCAATCAGTTCTGGTACTCCAACTCGCCTTTGTGTGTTGCAGAACTGTTTAAGGAACTCCTTCACCATGGAATCCCAATTTAGGATTGATCCCTCAGGAAGGTTAGCATACCAAGTAAATGCAGAACTTTCAAGTGACTAAACAAATAGCTGCAGACACAGGGCCTCATTATGAGCTATTGGCCCACACCTTGAAAGAAAATGAGCCACATGTTGTCTTGGATCTCTTGTTCCATCAAAAATTTTGAAATCTGGTTGGGAAAAACCAGAAGGGAATGGAACAGCATCTACCCATGTTGGGTAAGATTTTGTAATTATTCGAAAGTTCTCACCATCTTTTTCTTTGACTTTCATTACTTGTCTCCTCTTCATATCATCAATCATGGCCATGAGCATTGGATTCATACCACCACTGGTTAGATCGGAGTAACAAGGACCATTGCCCCATGGGGCTAGTGTGCTTTGTATGCCTACGGATGTCCCCACAATAGGTTGTGTCATTTGTTTGGGTACACTTCTTGGTCCTGTCATTTGGGCCTACAATTGTTGCATTTGCTCCAACATAGTAGCCATTTCCCGTTCTCTTCTCTCGAGTTGTTCTTGTAGGGCCACCACTTTTTCCTTGAGACCTGGGTCTTGTTGGACCTGCGAATTTTCACCTTCTTTCTCAACCTCGGTCATCATAACTGCGACTTTGTTGATATCTTTCAATTCATTGTTTCCAATATTCGTTGAAACAAACGAAATAGAATCATCTTGTTCGTATAAAGGATTATCAACCCCCACAACATTACTCATATTTGAAGCATCTGACTACGATGCTTTGTTTTGAGCCTGACGGGTTATGGACCTTGTTATAGGCCCTTTTCTTATTCCCTTCATAGATAGTTCAACCAAAGTAGAAATATTTCCCAAGGGTTGCTTACCCTCCTCCACCTTGGATTTTCCAACAAAGACAGGACTTTCAATTTATTTTTGGGATTCATCTTTCGAGAGAGCCCTTTCAATAGCTCCTATAACATTTGTTACATCGTTCTTAGTTCCAGTTTCTTTAAGGCCTTATTTCTTCTTCGCCTTTGTCTTTTTGAAACTGGATCGGATGACATATCAAGTTGAGCCCCTAGGGGCATAGAAGGAACCGTTTGCGTTTTTGCAAACTCCTCATGAATTTTCAAAACAGTCCCTACATTTTTAGAGCGGACCAATTGATGTTCATTCAAATCCCGAAGGGCCAACAGGTGTTTCTTATTCAAATCTTGTCGGGCCAACGGGTGTTCCTTATTCTGTCGGCCCAACGGGTGTTTTTTATTCGAACCCTGTCGAGCCAACGAGTGTTCCTTATTCAAACCCTGTCGAGCCAACGAGTGTTCCTTTGGCTCTTGAGAGTTGACTGAGATTTGGTTTGACCGATTTTATGCTCTGAACAGAACTATCGGTTTGTAGGCCGCAACTGTTTTTTCAACAACAGGGGCCTCTTTTCCATCAACAGGAGTTTGGGTCATTACCCTCCCAATGGCCCTAATGATGGCCATGTTTTCAGCAGAGGCTTTCTCGACAAACTCCACCATTTAATGGAGTCTTCTACCCTTTTAAGTAGTTGGGCCACAACATTTTTGTTGCCCTGCTGAAGCAACAAAAGTCGTAGTTGCAAACTGATTAGCCTCCTTTGCCTGAATTAGAAAGCTCTTCGTTCGGGCTGTGGCTCTCACAGTCGCGTACTGCTTTGACGCTTTCACATAATCTTCAGTAATCTTTCTCAAACTTTCAGCTTTCTGGAGAAGTGTGACTTTCTTTGTCACACCAGTTACCTTCGGGATAGCCAAGAGCTTTCACTTCGGAGCCCCTTTGGTGATAGGGAAAAGAAGTGCATCTTTCCAGGATTTCGTTGCTTCTACCTTTGGGATAGCCAAGAGCATTCGCTCCAGAGCCCCTTGGGTGATGGGTGCTATCTCAACCCTTGGTGGTTTCAGAACCACTGGATTGTAGGTTTGTCTCCTGACAGTTGCTTCAGCATTCCTATAACAAAAAAAATACATCAGTAAGTTTCAACTATATATATATATATATTTTTTGTTCTTCAAAAGATGGGAGGAGAAATAGGTCCCACTGGGCATGCCAGAATTTGCAGACACAAATTTTAAAACATGAAGTGTTTCAACACATTTCAAAATTTATGTTACAAATGTCCACTGTTTAGTTTTTGGACTAAACAGTGTTGATTATTTGAATAGCAGGTTCTTATTTCCGATCTGTATTTCAGATCGTTAATTACACATTTTATACAAATGAAACCTCCGATTAATGAAGAACAAAATAAACAACAAAAGACAATTTAAGAAAAATAAATATTTTATTGAAATTGTTATGGGTTTTGAACCCTCGAATACAAAATATAATTCTTGGGTTTGGAACCCTTTACCTATTCATCGCCATTAGCGTAGGCTCTTGAGTTCTCTAGGCTTCTCCTCTTCTTTCTTGTAACGATTTCTTTAGCTCTCAATTTCTTTCTCTCTTTCTCTGATCTTTTCACTTCTGATTTCTTTGATCCCCCATCTTGTGTGATGGTCCTCATATTTATGGAGGGTCATCAGGTGATAGGAATGCTTCATCTTCAATTTGAATTTCAAATCGAATGATAGCGCTATTTGAATTTTGAATAAAAGCGCTATCTGATTAATCGTATATCTTATTAACCGGATTGATCTTTAGGGTTTCATCCTGTGTGGTGTCCTTGCTGTAGGCTCTACAAGTGTCATCTTTCGTAGGCTCCACATGTCATTTGAGCATCTTGAATAACGTCGTTGAGATACAACGTCATTTTATTTATGTACTTCAACGGATCATGTTGATCTTGTTTTAGGAAGTGATTACCTACAACCTTCCTATCATAGGTTCTATACATGTCATAAATTTAGTTGAAATTTATGTGCCAACAACATGTAACTTTCATTACGGTCTACAACATACTTAAAAAAAGACTTTGTTGTCATTTTTCTTTCTGTGGACTCTCTCTCTCTCTCTCTCTCTCACACACACACACACACACACTCATTCACTCCCCCTCCCCTCAAAACTACAAAACTCCTAAACACTTGTGAATGCACATATGCTTGCTCGCATACACACACCCATCTTTCTCTGGCATTTGCTGAACTTAAGCGCCAATAGTATGAGTTATATAATTTTTGGAATTTCATTTTTATTTTCAGGTAATTCATTGTGCATGCTTCTTTATCTATTAACACTTATTACTGCCTGAAGTAATAGGAACCAATAGAAGTACTCATGTCATATTAATTGTTTATAGGAAGTTCATGTTGTTTTTATGTAGCTTCTATAGGGTATGTTGCATTTCTTGTACCATAGACACAGACAGCCTACTCTAGCAATCTGACTGATGTCAAGGAACCTTAATCTGCATTTTTTCAAAGAAGTATTTTATATGCTCATTTAATAAATCTTTTGATCAAACAGGCAAATGTGGTGTTCTGGAGTAGTGATGTGTGGTGTTACTGGTGTATGTGCATATGCCTTCACAATATGCACACTCACCCTGATTTTTCTTACTTGACCTTTCAGACCAAACTTGATGCTATGTGGAGGGGCTCATCCTTCTTAGTCCAACTGATGGATCTGAACAAATACAACTTCTACCTTCATTTAGTTGTTTCTAGGAATTTTTGTATTCCTTGATTTTCTTAATAAGTTCAACAATTATTTTACTTGAAATATTTCCACTGCAGTTGCTACTTATACCATGTGTGGTAAAAGTTTATACCTGTGCCATCTTCCTGAGTATATTCTGATATAATTATTCCAGGCTCAAGTTTTCTAATTCTTCTGTGCAAGCTTTTTTCTTCTCCGCCCTCCCATATATGGTTTGTTGGGGCTTCAATCATTACTTTGCATTGTTTTCCTTGTCACTTGGTTGTGTATGCTTCATTTTGCTCTTCAGAAACTTGTTTGTAGTATTTACAGTTTTTAATCTTGCAGCAGGAGATATTATGAGCCTCTTTGCAGGCGTTGACTATTCTTCTAAGTACGCTGCAGTCAACTACAGAGTGAAACGACTTGCATATGCTTGTATTCGTGCTGTTCATCAAGATAGGTTTGTTACTTTCTCTTCTTCTGCTGAATGTTAGGTTGCCTTGAATTTGGCAATCATTTGCTTGTTTGTAATTCATTTGTGTCGTAAGCTAGTTATATTGTACCTATTATGAGTGGGCAGGCTTGCAACTTTTTGATGAACTTTGTCATGTGTGCTGCATGCATTTTTTGTTATTTTATTGCAATAATTAAGTCCACTTACATTTAAACAATACTCACATATATGCATTAGGATTTGAAACAACAAATTTTAATTGAACTTAAGTGAACTTCAAAAAAAAGATAATTACGACCTGATAGACTTGTGAACCTTCTGACTATTAATTATATTTCTGAATCAAACTAATCTAATTCATTGCATAAAACTTATATGAAGAAGTCAAATATGATTCAGGAACTCGCACATCATGCTGCTTTAGTAGTGAGACTACAAGAATTATGTTGCATTACTTTAGCTTGAACAATCAGTTGCTAAAGTAATCCTTTAGTAAACTTGAACTTTCTCCTGTTTATATATTAATACAAGTAATGTCTTCTTTGTATGATACCCAAAGCTTCACATTGGCACTTTTCTCCTTGACCAATTGGTTTCCTGATAAGCATTTGGTGCTGAACTGTGGTCGTAGAATTCCAACTTCTGTTTTTTTCTTTTGTTGTCAGAAGAAATAGAAAGAGAAATCTCATATTTAAGCAGTTGATATCCATGACATTATGGCCACCCATTCCTCATTATGGATGATGGCAGTTATAAATTTGGGTGGTTTTGTGGTTCAATCTAAGTTGGATAACCTAAACTTGTTACTGATAAGGTTTAGCTTGGACTAGTTCTTTGATTTTGTTGTTTATTGAAGCTTTGACCCCATTAAACTTGTAAGCATATTTCATTGTAAGGTTTGTTACTTGTATACATTTTCAGTCAATTTTTTTATTGATTATAGAAGTATGAGGTAGAATTATACCTATTTGCAAATAATCAGCTTAAGGAATCTTGTATTGATGTTCAATTTTTGTCAACATACGAGCTAAGTTTCTAATATTGAAACATGTTTAGCTATAGTTGATATAAAGCCATTAGAAATTGTCACTTTGTTCGCTTGGTGTGGAACCATACACTTGTTGATGCAGTTTTTATGTTTTTAGTTGCTTTGAAACAGAAACTTGCTCACAAGAGGTATTTTATTGGCAGAAATCAGTTGAAGGATCAACTGTTTATGACGCCTGATAAATCCAGTACATTAACAATCCTCTTGTTAGAGGCAGTTGTTATGTTGATTGATCCCGGACTTCCTGGTCTTGTAAGATAGTTGGCTATCTCTTGCAAAGAAATACATATTCCTTGTTGAGAGAGATTGTACTCACTGGAAAGGTACATTTCAAACCAACTGGCCCTTCATAATTTTTTTGTTGTCTTCCATGATATATCTTATATATATCATACCTTTGTTCCTTTCCTTTTGAGTACATGCATTTACAATTAATCTTATTCTTAGAGTCTTAGGTTAACAATTTCTGCAGAAAAGTAATTGGGGCAAGCCATCATTAAGTTGTATGCCTTTGCACTGTCAGGGGTTCTCTTGAATGTTTGTAATTAGGGGAATTCCAAATGGCATAAATTATTCTAAAAAATTAATTAATGTAAAAACTGTGATCCCTAGGACACTGTAATGCAGTTTTAATCCAGCATCGACATTGGGTGTTCTTTAAAGCACATCTGTCGTTGAATCTTGTTAGCCATAGTTGGTATCTGACCTTCAAGACTTGGAGACATCATATCAGGATTTTGGTCTCGATTGTGAGAAACTGTCGGTATTTTTTTTTTTTTTTGTTTTATGGGAATAGATAATAGATTATGTTAAAAAGGCATAAAAAAAAAAAAAAAAAGTGGGTGCAAAAGTATCTGATCACAAGGAGGTGGGACATAATCAAGAATTCCCTTGAATAACCTCTAAAGAATCCCAACCATTGTCTTGCATCCCATACTCACTTATGATAATAGAGTGCTATAAAGAATCACACTATATGGGAAATCTCCATGACCATTTTTCAAGATAGGCAACCCTAGTAATTTGCATATGATGGACTACTTTGATGATGTGTTCTCAATTTTGCAGGAAAGTGTAAAAGTTCAAGATTCTGTTGGGAAAATATCTTCTAGAGAGTATCCTTTCCTCATGATACCTCATGTTGGTCGAGATCATGTGTTTGTGCTAATATTGATCCCCGATGGAGTTTCGCATCACAAATTTTTACAATTCCTTTCTTGTGGAAGCTTTTTCCATATCTAAGAGAGGTAGTTTGGTTTTCTCAGTCCCCACGCTGCAACATTATACTTTTATGTTTTAGATTTCACCAGGATCTAGTGGGGCAGAATCTCTTCCAAAGTCAAGACACAAAACATTTAATATGTTCTCTTTCTCCTGTTAATTTTGTTGCCAAAAAGTTTTATTTCAAACATTTATTACCGTGTTATAAAAACTTTAAAATTTTCTTCCTTTATTTATCCAGATTTTTGCGGCATGGGGGCTGAGTGTACATTATATTCATCAGATGACATTATGTGTGCAAAATCATGCTAATGTTTTACCTAATGATATAGCAACTGAATTTCCGGGTTATGCCTTCTTGGAAATCTATTGGAAATGGCTGGAGTTGCTTTTTCTCAGCCTGACTGTTCATTTGATATGGTAAGGAAATGATGTGATTTCATAATGTACTGGTATTGTTTGTTTGCTCCTCATTTAGACTCTTTGGATTTGTATCAATAACGAGTTTGGTGAAAAAGTTAACGTTTTTAGATGCCAAAATTCAATAAAGTTTTGTTCTCCCCTTGTTTTCTTTTCTTGATCAGGCTATAGACTTAGCAGCTGTTGCGACATTTTTGCTGGATGCGCTTCCTCCTATGCAATTATCTGACAAAGAAAGTAAAGAAGGTATGCCTTTAACATAATATACTTTTCTCTTTTCCTCCTTGTTTTGTGTATTTTTAGGGTATTTTTTTTTACTTAATTCTCTTAGTTTCTTTTAATTAATTTGTGTGTATTATAGAACCCGATTAAACTATGCAGTTTTTCTCAATTGTTTATTAAATTGTATATTTGTTAGTGGATGAGGATGAAATAATTGCTGGTGATGAAATGATGGAAAACGGTCTTAATAAGGATTTGGAACTACAGATTTCCAATGCGATAGATCCGCGGTTTCTTCTACAATTGGTGCGTAATCCTGATGTCGTACTTATTAGTCTCTGACATGACAATTATTTTGGTATTCTCAACATATTTACTGCCTTTAACTATGTTTGTATTTTATGCCTCGTGATCAGACAAATGTTTTTGTTTGGAAGGATTTCATTTGTCAATGGTTCATATGAAGAAGGGGCTCATGGTAAAGAGGTGGTAGCTGTTGGTGCTGCTTGTGCTTTCTTGCACGTGACTTTTTGACATTTTACCCCTTGAGCGTATTGTGACTGTACTAGCTTATAAGAACAGAGCTTGTTCATGTATTATGGAAATTCATGAAGCGATGCCATGTGAATCAGATGTGGTCAGCATTGTCTGGGCAAGTATCATATCTGCCGTGAGATGCACCTGGCTGGCTGTTACCTTTGTCAGTTTTCTGCCCTGTGTACAAGTAAGAACGCTGCTTCTATGTGCAGTTTTGATTGTAATTTCTTTACAGTTGTCTGAATTAATTTGATGACAGTATGTGGTATGTCGAGGTTTTGAACTTATGGCACAAGTTGAGGGAATAAGTCTAACACACTTATTTGACGGATCAGGCACATGCTTATGAGAGTCGATAACGAGAGTTCTATGAGCAGGAGAAGCCACTGTCAATAAAAAGATATCAAATGCTTGGTTGTTATCTTAAGACAGGTAATTTTTTTGTGGTTGTAGAATCTTCAGGTCAACATGTACATAAAAATGACACTTAGCAGTATTTCGTAGTTTTGTTCATGTAATAGAAGTTTTTGCTGTACATGTCATGTAAGATGGAAAGTCATATGGACATCCTTTAGCCAAATAGTCTCCACATGTAAGACGGGGTTGCACATAGAGGAGGAAGTTGGATAGCTTGATATACATTGTTGAGACCATTTCTTAACAAATTAAGCTTTTGGGACTAGTGGTGGTCTAACATGAGCAGCTGTTAGTAGAACTAGAATTAGTAGTTTTTCTTGCTACTTAAGCTATGCCTCATAGAAGTACATATATTACCAGTGAAGTAATTTGTTCTTTGTATTACAAATGCAACTAAAAGTAGCAAGGACATTTTAAAAACCAAATACATTACATTAGATGAAAATCATGTCCAACGCACGTGCACCCCTACTAGTTTTATTAAAAATTGAGAAAAAATAAAAATGTTATATATATCATATTATGCTCAGTGGCAATGTTATTACTTGATATGGTGTAAGATGGAACCAATTGCTATAATTGTAACATTTGTACTTGCTCATTTCTGTAGGCCTTATGGCAGCTTCTATGGGTGAATCCTGTCACCTCCCTAACCTAGCCGAGTGTGCTGCTGACGTCTTTACTTGAGAGGCACTCTTTAGAATTTATTCAGCATAGGGTTAGCGTTGTAGCTTCACCGTCTGTCACAGGTATACATGATCTCATCATCCTGCTAATTGCTGGTTTGCTTTGCAGAGATAGACAGTATTGTTTGTTTAACGAAATGAAATTCTTTGATGCATATTCAAGGTTGTGGGAGATAATATGCTTCATTATTGTTCTTCTAATTTGTTGTATAAAATTACTATTCTAGTTGCAAGATTGGAACAACAGACGGCAATAATTGAGACCTTTAACAAACACAATTCCTACAATCTTTATTCACCTGTGATTGGTCCAAAAAGAAAAACAAAACAAAACAAAAAAAAAAAAAACCTAAATACAAACACATGATTAGTCTACATCACTTTAGAGATAGTGAAGATCTCCAAAAATGGAGGTCTCTACTCTGTTTTCCCAATATTTAATAATAATAATCTTTCCAAACAGAGATGGAATTCATCGCATACATGATGATCAATACTGATAGCAATACGAATTTCAATGAATGTTCCCATTATGTCGGTATTTTTTTACCCACCCCAACATTGTTTCTCTGTTTTCAGAGACTTCATTAAAAAAAAATATTTTATGAACTTTTGAGACCCAACGTGAAGCTAAAAATTTAGATGCCAATATGTGAAAGATAGAGAACAAAATAAGAAGTCAAGCTTTCTGGTAATAAGATCCATCCCAAAAATATTTCAGGGCATCAAAAATTGCATCTCAACCATTAAAGTGACCAAAGTAATTTCTGTCTCAACTACCATCACATGAAACTTCTTACAGACCAAAGTACTTTCTGCCTCTATAATAACAGCTCTCTTTCTCTCTCTCTCTCTCTCCCAAACCCTCCTCTCTCCTTCCTCAATTAGAGAGAGCCACCTGTCGGGGAGAGAGTCACCAGAGCGCCCCCCCTCTTTTTTTGGAGGAAAAAGGGAATAAGAGTAGAGTGTCATCTTTTTACTAGGAACTGCAATGTGGGAACACAACACTATTCTCAAGTGGAATTTCTCTGCAAGGAATTATCTTTGGAGGTTTAACGGTACGGAATTAGGATATCGCTTACTAGTGAGACTTAGATGGGACTCTTGAATCCATCGAGAAAAATAGAATATTGAATCCACCATGAAGAGAAAAATATCTTAATATTATTCAATAAAAAGTTGAATAAAAGTTGCATTTGCCATGAGATTTACATACCGCTTATAATAATGTAAACCTTAGAGACCAAGTATTCTTGGATACCAAGAAAACTCCAAATTAGGGAACAATAACCTAATCTAATTCTTGGGAAAACAAGAAAGCAGAAGAAATTAGAAAAAAAAAACAAAATCAAAAACAAATTAAGAAACCTAATAATTCTAAAATATTTATACTAAATTTACAAGAATCCTAATAAAATAATCAAGGTAATGCTTGGTGGCGGCAATTTTTATAGCCTTAATGTCTCAGATATAACTACTTGTCATTTTGGCGAATAAAATAACATCAATGACGTCAGTTTTTGGGAGATAAAACGACGTCATTTTTGTTACATATGTGTGTATTAAGGGTAGTTTAGTCATTGGTAGCAATTAGGGTTGCCAATGATAGTGTCTTATATACATATTTCTTGTAATTCGATTTTCCATTCAATTTTGAATAATATGGTATTTAGTTCCTAACTTCAAGTTTTCATGGTATCGTGAGCAAGGTTTTGATAGCTAACCTCTACCGTTGGTGTTGGTATGGAACCGAAGGCGTAGATTATGGTTGCTTCTCTTCGTTTTGCCGCTATACACCCTTGCATCGAGAGTCGAGTGGGCTTGTCTATGTTCCTCATGGTCAGCGATTCAAAGTCAGCGTTGTTGCCTTTTGCGAAGTCGAAGTCGAGTGGGCTTATGTGTACTTAGCCATCACAAAGTCGCGCGCGATTCATAATGTGATCGCGTGGTGCCTTGCAAAGTCCGAAGTCAAGTTGGCTTTGTCTTATACGTGCCTCACGCAATCGCGATTCATACGCCGGTCGAAGTCGTTTCCTCCACGACTCTCCTCTCTCATCTCACTGATCGTGTTTGGTCCTTCTAATCTGGCCGATATTAGCTCATTTGGATCCGAAGGTGTGATACTTAGGTATTACCTGCCTTGATTTCTCTTCTTCTTCTATGTTGTTGTTTCGCTTTATGACTTCTTTGTGGTCTTCTCCTGAAGTCCTTTTATATTTTGGATATCATGTCTAGTGGAATGTATGAGATTCACTTCAAGCCATTAAGCGTGAAGTTAGTAGGGAGATAATTATGTTTTATTGGGCCTATGTCATGAAAATTTTTCTTCTGGGTAAAAATATTTGGGATGTTGTTCTAATGGTGATTCTTCTATGCCCCAAATGTTGAAAGTTTCCAAGATTTGCTCTCTACTTGACAGCAAGTTACTAACGCCAAGATTATTAACTTGGATTAATAATTCTCACGTAGGATTAGTTTATTAGGATTCATTTTTCCAAGTTCCTCACTACTTCGGTGAAAACAAATTTGGGGATCATCTATCTCGGTTTGTATGTTCAATCAAATTTTGCTAAACGGTATCCAATTAGAACATTGAGATTCGTGTTACTTCCAACAATGAGATAAGAGTATCTAGGAATTTTATTCTACTCATGACCGGTAATCATTGGGATCAATTAGTTTTTCTTGAAGCCTAAGTCATTGAGCACTCATGCGGCATATTGTACTATCGGTTATCGGGCGGAGCAAAGGGCGTGGTCTGATTCATTCTTAATGGCCCTTAAGGGCCGATTTTGAAGGGCTTCACGACACTATTACGCGTGATCGCGAGTCCTTTTGCCTTCTATTGATTCTATAGTTAATGAAAGTTATTGGTCAAGAATCCTTCGCTTCAAAGTCGTCTCCCCGGCAAAGGATTGCTTCCCTTTGCCAACTCGAGGCTGTTCTAAGCTATTCCCTTCGGGTCATTAGATCTACTACTCCTAGCAAATCCTTTTCTCGTGCTCCTATATGGATGAATCGCAACTTTTGTCATCAAAAAAGGTCACTTTGGAAGAGCTCGCTTGTCCTCGGCTTTTGAGGTACTGTCCATCATTTTGGAGCACTACCGACTTGGAGAAAGAATTCTAATAGGCATTACATTAAAATCATCACCTCTTGGAAAAAGGACACGCCCCAACTATTGCGACTTCTTTTCAAGATTGATGATTCTTCTCCATCTTTGATTGTTATTCTTGTAACAACTCACGTAAACTCCTCTCTACTCCATAATAATTCAAATGCACTTTAAATTTGCCTCGCCACCTCTTGGTTTGTCTTTTCTCCCTCATCTCCCTCTAAGTATATCTTTGTTCCATATGGGTTTTTTGATTTTGGTGCTACACATCATATGTTCTATGACGTTCACTTCCTCTTATTGTCTATCTTTTACTATCCTTCTACTACTATTGTTATGGCCGCCAATGGTAATTCTATGTCTTTTAGTGGTCAAGTTGGGTCCATTTTGACCGATACCCTCTCTCTTTTCGAATAAGCCGTATTATATTCCTCGCTTAACTTTTGAATCTTATTTATGTTAGTCAACTTACTGCCATTAGTTATTGTGTTTATTTCTTTTGAATCACGGTTGTGTTATACGGAGATTCTCATTCCAACTGCAGCCTAATTGGGACCGGGTGTAGGTTAGGAGGTTTATATGTTCTAGAATACGCCAGACAGTTCCTCCCCCTTCTTTGCATCTTTCAGTTGACTTGTCTTCTTTTTAGATTGAGTCCTAATCGTGTGTTTTTTATTTATGGCATTCTTGCCTTGGTCATGTGTCTAGTTCTCAAGTTTGTCACATTTAGTTTCTCTAATGGTGTCTTAGGTTCTTTGAGTAGTCATAATATTTTCTCGATTGTAGTGGATGCAAACCAGCAAAGCTTAACGCTTTACCATTTTGATAAAAAGTTTCACTACTTAGCCTAAACCTTTTGATCTTATGCATTATGATATGTGGGGTCCTGCACCCATTCCCACTAAAGGGGTTCCCAATGGCTATGTGTTGCTTTTTATTGATGATTATACTTGCTCAATGTTGGATTTATTTGATGAAGCAATTCAATCTGAATTTTACTATATCTATATTGCTTTTTACGTGCCATGATTCAAACCCAATACTCTTTTCCCCGTTATTAATTGTTTTTCGATGTGATTTAGGTGGGCAATATCATTGATAGTGATTTTTCTTCACTTATTCTGGTCAATGATAGTACTTTTTCAACAATACTTCCTGTCTCTTTAATAAACTTCCCCTGAGCAAAATGGTGTGGTGAATGCAAGCACCATCACATCATGGAAACAGCTTCGCTTCTTTGTTTATTTATTCTTACGCTCCTAGCTCATTTTGGGGAGGCTCTTCATTACTTTTGTTCATATTATTAACCAAATACTCCTCCCTAAAAGTGACTTATGGTATTTCCTTTTTGAACGGTTACATGGTACTTTCACTCCGAGACTATTTATCTCTTCGTGTTTTTGGTTTGACTTTGCCCATTCTCGTCTCTTCTTTATTGTGCAGCCCATACTAAGTTGCTCTACTCTCTTTTCTACCATGTGTTTTTTTTCTTTAGGTATGATGACGGGTCAAAAGAGGTTATCGGCTGTTATGACCCCACAACTCAATGTCTTCTATGTTTCTCGCCATGTTGTTTCTTCTCCGAACATATCCTCTTAACTTTTCTATTCCCTCTACATTTTACTTCTTTCACTAAATCTGGATCTTTATTTTATCTCGATCCTTTTCCACGATGCTAGCCCTTTTTTGATTCTTATGTTCACGACATTTGTCTCCTTCTCGATAGCGTTCTCTCATATCTTCTTCCTTGTCTCCACACTCCTATTGTCCCCCTCTGCCATACTATTCATGCTTTATGCTCATAAGAAAACAACATGTTTTTTGGCTTCGCTTGGTACACCCTCCCCTTCCTCCTCCGGGTCAAGCCTCTCATTACTTTCTTTTTGCTAATGAGGCTCATGTTTCTCAGTATCCTTAACGGCACGTGATATGTCTTTACTCATTATGGGTCTTCTAACTCTTGTTATTCTTTCCTAATTTTGTACTTTCTTATCCTCGAATTCACTCTCTTTTCCGAGTCCGCCTCCTATAAGGAGAAGTGTTTCTTAACTCCCTCTTTCGCAATAATAGGCTATGAATGAGGAACTTCTGCTTTTATATAAGATCGGTACTTAGAATCTTGGTTGTTTTGCTTCCTTTTTTGGTAAACATAATCGTTGGTTGTCGGTGGGTGTATAAGATTAAAACCAAAGTCGATGGTTCTCAGTGGAACGCTAAGAAAGCTCATTTAGTGGCTAAAGGTTTTTCCTCAAGAATATGGTCTTGATTATAAGGAGACCTTTTACTCCAATTGCCAAGATGACCATTGTTAGTACCTTGATTGTAATAGATTTAACAACATGCGTTGTCATTGCAGCCATCTTTGGCATCTCTCTCAAATGGATGTCAAAGAATGCCTTTTTCTAATAGTGACTTAGCCGAGGAAGTTCTTTACGGTCCCTTCTCCTAGGCCCCTTATGCACCTAGTGAAGTTTGTGCGTCTTTATGCAAAGCTTTATATGGTCTCAAATTGCTTCCTCGGGCTTGGCTTCTGAAGAAATTTTCATCGTTGTTTGTGACTTAGGGTTTTCGCGATCAAAGAATCATGACTCGGGTTTCTCTTTCTCTACGCCTCCACTGCTCAAGGGAGTTCATTGTTCTTTTGTTTTTTTGTTATATCGATTTACATGGTGATCTCTGGTGGACGATCTTGATGGTATCTACTTCGCTCTCAAGGCTTACTTGCATCATCATTTTTGAGATGAAAGATCTTGGTTCACTTTGTTATTTTTTGGGCATTGAGGTGGCCTCTTCACCTCGAGGGTTATCTTCTTATCTCGGTTCAAGTATGCAAATGATGTTATTGACCAAATAGTCAAGTTGACCTTTCTCTCGTGATTGTTGATAACTCCTCTCAAACTCAATGTGCACTATACTTCCGATCGACGGTGTCCGCTTTTGCCTCGATCCTACCTTATATCAGATTTTAGTGGGCAGCCTTGTTTATCTTACCATTACTCGCCCGATATTTGCCTATGCTTTGTTCATATTGTCAATTAGTTTTGTTTAACGCTACCACTCACTGCTCATTGAAGTTTGTTGTTCTTACGTATTTTACCGCACTCATCTTTTAGTGGATTGTCCTTGCATCGAGTTTATTATTCTCTACTACTTCTTCTTTGGATCTTCGTGCTTTTTCTGATCTTTGATTGGATCGGTGATGCTATGGACAAGCGTGAAGTCTACCACTTTAGCTTTTTGTGTTTTTTTTTTTTGGATCGATTTCTTGATTTCTTGGAAGAGCAAAAAGCAAAGCCCACATGTTGTTGCTCTTTCGATTTTACTGGCCGAGGGATTGAGTATCGCGGCTATGGTTACTACCACTTCCTAAATTGTCTCAAGACTATGTTGGTTTGCTTTCTTCAACTTTAGTGTCTTTTGTCTTTAGTCCTACTCTCTATGTATTGTGATACTACGGTGCAAGCATTCAAATTGCTCATAATTCTATCTTTTCATGAGCGGTATCAAACATATTAAGATTGACTACCACTTTTTATGCGCCTATCACTTATAGCTTCGCGATGTTGTTCTTTGCCTCTTTTATCTCCTCTACTATGCAGCTTGACTCGCTAATTTTCTTCTAATGAAAAGCCCTTCATATTATCATGCGTTTCTATTTTTTGCTTGTGACAAACTCTCGATACTTCCTGTTTGCCAAGCAGCATCATGAGTTTGCTCTCACAGGGGGAGTGGGGGAGTGTTAAGCATGTGTGTGTATTATATGGGTAGTTTTAGTCATTTGTAGCTTAATTAGGGTTAGCATAAGTGTCTTATATATATATATATTTCTTTGTAATTCATTTCCATTCAATTTTGAATAATATGAGTACTTAGTTCCTAACTAAGTTTTCTAGTTTTGATACATTCAAGCTATTTGGGCCCACGAGAAATTAGTGTCACCAAGCATTTTTTCTAAAATAATACATCAAAAATATTCAAAACTAAAAATATAAAAATTCTAAAAAATCTTGTCCTACATCGCAGTTTCTTCTCTTTTTGAAAGAACTTCGTCATCGAGTTCATATTAGAGATCCTGCCATCATCTATGCCAAATAAAAGATAGTTGGAATACCTTCTGCTTGTTTGTCCCTCTTCCAAAAATTATATGCAGAGAAGTCTACTTTTTGAAGAATTATTCTCTATATGCTGGCAACCGGTTGACAAGGATCAATTAGACAAGCATTGAAAATCAAATTAAATTCCTTCATACTAAGAAAATCAACCAAATTTACTTTTTATGTAGAACTTGCATGCTCTCTTGATGTTGCACCATCTCCAAATTCAATTGATCCTTCAATTATCAATGTGGAATATCCAAGTGTAGCATCAACCAACTAATTTTCTTTCAAGGTATCGCCTAGCCTTGTTGGTTGTATTATCTCTTCTTTTTATTTTCTCTTTGTTACCGGGCTCAATTATTGATTCTCCTTTTTCTTTAATATTTTTATGATTTTTTTTTCAAATTTACCATGTGTGTTGATGCATTATCAACGATTTGAACAAGAACTTTGTATCTTCTTTTATTAGTTTTACAAACAATCTCACTTACAAATAATATTTGGATGTGAATTCTTTTGATTTTGCAACTATAATTTCATTGCAAATTTTTTACCAACTCCATGAAAGTATCTTGATTTGTATATATGACAATATATCTTCATGATCATGAAAGTAAAATTTTGTTGCTAAATTTTTTTATTATTAACCATGAATGAATTTTGTCTTTACCTTTTGCAAACTCAATAATCTTTGTAATCCATTTCACCACTTCAATCGCAAGACTTTTATCAAATTTGTAGGATGCAATAAAACCTTTTTTTTCTTAATGAGGAATCTTCATGAATTCAAAGAAATTTCAAAAATCAAGGAACCAATCACAGAAAATCCTTTCTTTTTTTGAAGCTTACTTGAGGCCCTGTTAAATATGAAATTTTTGCAAAATAACGTAAGCTGGCAGATTGGCCTCGGGTGAATCCTTCAAAGGCAATTGATTATTTGCTCAATAACCAGATATTGCTTACAGTTTGACGATTTAATTTGTCCCAAATCAGCAAAGTAGATTACCAAAATGTCATTCTTGAGGATTCATGCTCTCTCTAGCTGATGTTTCCTCAATCGCATCCCATATGACTTCCAATTCTATGATCAATGTCAATAGGGATTGTGTGTTCTAAAATTGTCTTGTGTCATTAAGCTAGGTGAATCCATGCTCGGCTACCATTTTGGACGCATTGGAATACACGGGGGACTAGATATAAAACGCTTTAGTTAGACAAAAGGGGTGCTTAAATCCATGAGAAAAATAGAACATTGAATCCGCATAAGAAGAAGAAAATATCTTAATATTATTCAATAAAGTTGAATAAATTTTTTTCTTTTGCCATGATGCTCTACCGTAGACACCCTATTTTTTAATCCGACCTTAAGACTCAGGACGGCCATCGATTGAGCGCTTCGGTGATTGCGCATGTTGTGCTTTCGTTTGAGTTTTTGGAGTTTTTGGCGAATGCCTTGCCTCAGCCTCTCGAGTTTTTTGTGCTTTGGCTTAGTTTATGCGGACCAAGCCTTGTTTCCTTCCTTGAGGGAGGAAGAGGTCTTAGAACTACTCTTTTGTGGTTAGCTAGACCACTTTTTCTTGCTTGGAGACTCAGCTTTCTTGATTTTTGGAGCCTTCGCCACGCCATTTTGTCTCGGGGACTACTTAATCGCGCTTTCCGGGCTTGGCGTGGTTTCTTGAACCACACCTTGTCAAGCTTCTCGCCTAGAGGAACAATCGTGGGTCCAAGAGACCAATTCTTTTGTGGTCGTGAAACCACTTTTGATGTCGAAGTAGACTAATTTTTGAGGCTCCCAATCTACTTGCCTCCCTTTAACTCTTGTCTTGTATCCGCTTTTGGTTTGTTTTTGGTACAAACCTTTGTTTTCTTAAGGTTTGAAGGTGGTACAAGGGTGGGAGACCAGTTCTTCCCCTTGGAGACCACTTTCCTTCCCTCGCCAGCCTAGTTTTTTTTGGTCACCTAACTGGTTTCTTTGGTCTTTTGTACTACCTTTTCTGGTCGCACCACCACACCACCACCTTGCTTTTAGTGTGCAATGGCACTATCTCCCATGGCCGACCACTTTATTTCCTCAGTAGGCCGACTCACTTCCACTAGTCACCGAGCCCAAGAGAGAAGTAGAAGTTTGCAACCGACCACCGACCACTTCAAGTGGTCCGGCAGCCTTTCCAAAGTACCTTTTTGGAGATATTTTCTTTTCAATCACCTATAACAATTTGATAGGGCATGTATGATCCTCCATACACGCAGTATGGAGGATGGCTTTAGGCCTAAAGCTTGTCCTAACAAAGTTTAACCTTTGCCCTTCTCTATATAAGAGAACCTCCCTCCCTTCTCCAGGTTCAAAAATTTTGTGCTTAAGAGATATAGGTACACATTTATCTCTCTACCTTTGCTCTTGCTTCACATTTGTGCTTCAAAAGTGCCTTTTTTATCACACTGCTAACACACAAACACACACTCAAACACCATACTCTTGTTACTTGAGGCTCTTTGAGGTTGGTTTTGGAGTCTTTGGATTAGGTTTTGATTCAAAAGAGTGCCTTTGGAGTTGCAGCCTTTGAAGGTGCTCTTCAAGGGTAAGCTTCTAACCCTTTTTAAATCCTTATTTTGGTTTAAGCTTTTAAACTATTTTCATGCTTATATATATTTTTGGCTTAACTTTAAACTATAAATGTTACTTGATTTTTCAAGGCTTAACATGTTTGTTTAAGGATTCTCTTTTGTGTTAGGGGGTAGTCTACTCCCTCTTGTGCCTTGCTTAGGCCTTGTTTTGAACCTTCCTTTTTTAAGCTATTGGGACCACCTTGTTTTGTTTTTTCCTCACCCACTTTGGAAAACTCAGAGTGAATTTCAGCTGGTGGGAATGGTGTTTGAGGTCCCAAATAGGAGAGAGGTCATCCCTCTCCTTGTGTTCTTGAATGCTTGCTTTGTATGCCTTATATTTGGAGCATGTTTGTTAAGCGTATGTTGGCCAATATGTCTTAGCATGTATTTGGGATTATTTTGACATGGCATACCACTGTTTTGACTTGGTTTTGTCATCTCATGCATGCCTTATACACTTGTTGTGTAAATCTTGCAAACTAACTTTGTGTGCTTCATGAAGTAGTATGTCTTTCTAGCTTGTTTTGGAGTCCCATCTCAAAGATGTTCTTGGTGTTGTTTTGCCATGATATACCTCTGTTAAGGTTTGGTTTGATAGTCCCATGCATACCCATGCACTTGTAGTGCAATTCCATGAATTAGCCTAATGTGTATCATGGTTTGGGCTGTCATTCTAGCATGATTTTGGCTTAACTCTAAGAAGCTTTTTGTCCATGTTTATAGCATACCTAGCTCTTTGATTTGTGTTGTTTTGGTCATGCATGCCATGCTTTGTATAGCTATAATGCATTCTAGCTTGTTAGCTTTATTGTATCAAGTCTACTAGCATGCATTGCTTTGGGCTATTTTGAATGATTTGACATCATTTTTATGTGATTTAAGTGCATGTTTCCATGTTCATGCATTCACATCTTTCACTCTTTTGATGCTTTGGAGGGTTGGTCCTTTATGCGTCTTAAACATGAGTCATTGCGTATGCCTTGCTATGCCTAAGGTTGCAGCTATCATTTCAATGGGTATTTGGGGATTATTTTGCCATAATATAACTCGATTTTGTTGGTTAAGTCATCTCAGCATGCTTGGTCTTGATAGGGTGTAGTGTAATCTCCCTTGGCATTGTATGCACCATGCCTTATGCCCTTCTATGCTAGCTTGTTTTAACCACCGGTTTTCTCGTGACATGCATGTTTTAGGCTTGCTGTACATGCATATTTTAGACTCATTTTGACATGCTCTAGAGACTATTTTGGGTTGCTCTTAGCTATAGTGCAAGTGCTTATGCTAGTTTCAAGCTTTGGGCACTATATCATGCTTCTATTTGTATCATGTGTGAACGATTTGGCATCATTTAACATGACATTTCAGAGTATATAGGACCTCGCTTATATGTTCCCACTTTCTTTCACTCTTTGAATGCTTTAAAGTGTTACGTGATTGTTGCCTTGTTTGTGGCCTAGCATTTATGCCATCTTGCCTAAGTCCTTGAGCCTTCTATCTCAAAGAAGATGTTTTGGTCTTTGTTTAGACTCATTTGAGCTCTGTCCATGATTGGTTCATGCATTTGTGCCATGTATTGCATGTCCCTAGAGTAGTCCTCTTCCAAGAAGGCTAGCTTTAATGCTTAAGGAACCTTGCATGCTTTGTTTGTGTTGTTTGGAATGATTTGGCATCATTTCATACTTTGTTATTTTAGTATATATAGTGTTGTTGGTTACTTCCATATTTATCACCTCCTTGAGCACTTTTTGAGGGTTGTGCTTTTAGGCCTAGTTAGATAGGCCAATGCATGTGCATGCTTGCATATGCTTTTGTGCCTTCATTTCTTAGCATTATGGTCACTGCTTTTGGGCATACGGTAGGTCTGTCCATTCATTCGTTTAGAGTCCATTTAGCATGCGTTTATTTGCATGTTGCTTACATGCTTATGTCAGCATTGCATTGAGTATGCCATGTTGTTCTTAGCATTGCATTGTGTATGCCATGTTGTTGATTGCATTATTGCATGCCATGTTACATTGCATTGAGTATGCCATGTTGTTCTTTGCATTGTGTATGCCATGTTGTATTGCATAGATGTAGTGCATGTCATTTGCATTGTGTGTGCATGCCTTACATTATGTTTAGAATGATTGAGTTGCATTGCATGTTTGCATGCTTGAGTTGGGCATTGTATTTGTTTCTGGATTAGGTGTTAGTCCAAACATTTTAGGAATTTGCGAGGGACGCTTTCATACTTGAAGTGATGAAACGTGCCTCAATTCTTCCGGTCATGGAACCCTCTTAATCATACATGATAGAGGTCAAGGCCTTATGTGTTTATTTGTGCATTCATTTTACATTGAATTGTACAGCGAATTTAGCTTCTCGCCACCATCATGTATTGAGATGCGTGATTGATGGCCTAAGGGTCGTATAAGAACCGCACTCCTCGAGCTCATGAAATGATAGGAGAGTGGTTATGCACACATATCTTGCAAATACATTTGCCATGCCCTTTCTTGCTCTTCAAGGCAAGAACCTCATTGCGTGGCGGAGAAGTGCACGACAACAAGTGGTCGACCGAACCCAGGAAAAACTAGCCGGTAGCCGACCACTTTTTCTCGATCCAAGAACGATGGAAAGTGGTCGCGAGCATATTTCATGACAACGCCTAGGTGGCTCGGCTATGTTCCTACACAGTTCCTACGTGGTGGAGTTGAAGGCTTTGTGGAGCTTGGTGCAAAGTTCACGAGAATAGTTGCATGACAGAGGCAACTCGGGGCATCGTGCATTGGATTTCCTCTCGAACAAAGGAAGCCCGAGCATGCATGCACCTCTTCCTTCGAGGACCTCTCTTTCTTTGCTTTCCTTAGCTAGTTTTATGCTTTGGTTCTCAGATTTAGAAAGTAGTTAATGCATTTAGGCGCTTATTTGTGTTGTAATAACTAGTTAGTTAATTAGCTTAGTTTTGTACTTCTAATTAGTTAGGCTTGGTTAGTTAGCTAGTTTTTGGTGATGTAATAATTAGTTTAATTAGCTTAGATTAGCTAGTTAGCTTCTTATGGAACCAGAATTCTCCGCTTCGAGTCGAAAGGCCAATCTGTTGTAATAAGCGATGGCTGTGTTAGTAATGCATGTCTTCTAACTCCCATTTTAACTTTTCTCCCTTTTACTTAATTGCTTTCGATGGTTAGTTTTGAGGGCATATTTCTATTATCATACCTTATACTTGCATGCGTGCATCCATTTCACTCTGCTTTGCATGCATCAAGTGCTTCACACATCATACTAACTGCATTGTATTTCAATTCCAATTTGAATACATGTACCAAGTTAACATTCATATGCCATTCTAGATAGTTGAGCCTATCTTAGTTACATTTACTGCATGTGTTGCATTAGCCCGTCTTAACATGAACTAGGATCATGCATGATTTCTAACTAGTTCTACTGTTTTTTGGTTCCTGAATTACACTATGAGTGTTTACGCTTGGCACAGCATCTTGCATGAGGATATGTATATTTACATGTTAGCATGCTTGCCATGAGGCTAATCTTCCTTAAGTGATTAATTAGCTTGATATGTCTATGGGTGAAGGTTGGGATTAAGCTTGAATTGTAACAATTCATCAACCAGAGCATCATTTAAGCCCACTTAAGGGTGGCAAAATCTCACGTCTTTAGCTATCAACTTGCAGTATAATTCTAAATCATTGGACAAACAAACGAACATGAAATATTTTGTTCCAACTTAGGCGATCTAGTCTATACTTGTATGTTGTCACGCATCACGCATAGTAATTTCTAGGTTAATAAATCGGAATAAGAACATATGTGTTTTCAAAAACAAAATATCATGATAGTAAAGGCCGATTCTTGATCCGCTAATGGTGGGTGTTCATTGATGACCTTCCTCTCTCGCACTCCAAGTTTCCGAGCCGAGGCAACTTTGGTGATGACGGACATGTGGCCTTAGGCACGAGTCAGAGTTTTCTAAATTTCTCCAAAATAAAACATTTAGGTGGCGACCAGATTCCGCAAAGCAACCATGTTTGCACTTTTTTATAAAACTGGCTTTTCAAAACGACGGCTTGGACGGACTCTTGGTGATTTATCATCTCGTGATTGCACCCTTGTGAGATTAGATTCGTAACTGCGACATTGAGTCCTAATTGTAGTAGCTAAATAACAAAACACCCGCGCCTCAAGGCACGGAGGGGGAGCTCTTCTAGCGTCTACACTTACATGGCTATTTATAAATAATGTAAACCTTAGAAAACAAGTATTCTGGACATCAAGAAAACTCA